>JAPQRP010000024.1:547901-561279 GCA_037367295.1 Apogon hyalosoma
TTGAGAGGGAGATGTCCATTAAGAGCTAAAACATTTGCGAGGGGCGGGGTTTGTTGTGCCTGGCACCACTTGTTTTTCATGTATTTATTCAGAGGAACAGCAAAGGCAGGAAAGGAAATGTGGGTAAAAATATAGGGAGGCAAAATTCCTAACAAAGCAGTAAAGATCTATAGTAGGGATACTTAAGTTGGTTTCCCTTCCCTGCCACATGGAAATGTTATATACTGCACCTTTTTCACAATTATATTCAAAGACATGTCAATCATTTCAATGAGGAAACAAATACACCATAGCAACATTAACACCCCTCAGACATCCCACACCCTCTTTCAAAACTGTCAGCCTCTCAGCAAACAAAACAGTCTTGACAGTCATGTTGTAATGATCTACAAAATGAATACATTAATAAATGCAGAAAGGGTGCCCAGATCTTAGAAAAGTCTTCAGTCCCTTTTGAATCCACTGATTAGAAGTAGGTCAATGAATGTCCTTCAATTTTAAGGGAATAACACATATTGCACCTATAACTGTTATCACACCGCTTTTATATGTGCTTTTTAATATTTTATGGTATTTTATTGATTATTTGTGTCTTTTTATTGTTAAATATGCTTCCAATTTGAAGTTCAGGAGTGTGTTCCTCTATCGGCCATTTCATATGAGATCACTACATTTCCATATATTTATGTATATTTGTACATATACTGTATATGACTATTTATAGCTATACTCAATTGTTTTATTTATCTCTTTTATTGGTAAGTGACTCATTTACATTTGTCACTTGGCTTGTTTTGTTGTGCAAAAACACTTGCACTTGTTGGTTTCAGTGCTGTTGCTGTTCCTTAGTGCTATGTCTTACAAGGATGAAGGGTCACATTTTCATTAGTATTAAATATTCTCTTTATGTCTCCTTAACAACATAAATGGTCTCTATTGTTATGCCCAAAGGCCCAATGTCAAACTGTATAAAGGTGTGCAGTAATTTAGACCTATGCAGCGTCAGTATAGTTAACACATAATCGCACTGATGGAGAAACTGCTTTGTCAACACAGTCTTAACGGGTAAGGTGACAGTGTCATCTGGGGGAGGGCTGTACACAGGGAGGGAGGAGGACTGGATGATGGATCATGGGCTGCGTGGAAGGGCAGAGGGAGGGACGTTATCATTGTGGTAGCCTGACAGGACAGACAAGTGACACCGCAGTAGCTGCAGTTAGTCCCGCCTCATGCTGTAGCTCATATCTCACCCATTTTCCATCCCCTTCCTCACTTTTACTGACACACATCGTTTGCAGGGGAATGGATTGATTATTTACCCCCTCAGTCCGCCTCCCACAGTCGTATAGTCTCCCCATCGCTGTCCATCTTCCTGTCTGTCTTTGCCCTGTAGTAAAATCTGTTATGAAGTGTTTAGGTGACAGGCCATGCCCCAGCTGACTGCGCTCTCAATGACATGTCGAGGATATTATAGGGTCACACAAGAAAGAGATCCTCTACAGCAGGGGATGTTGAGTCAGCTGAGTGATGCTTTTGTGCACATGCACACTCATGTCCCTTTTATACATGCATGGGCAGTCCAAAAAGCATATGTCAAGTGCAGACACGTAAAGTTTATATTTATGGATGCTCTTGCACATGATGTTCCCATGAGGACTCATAATGTGATTCCTAGAGGTGACAGTGTTTGATGATGTATTGCTAAGCGTCGAGTGTAAAGTCTTAAAACTGTTTGCTGTGACCTTGAAGCCATGTGCCTGCAGTGGTGCTGCTCGCACCGCAATGTTACAGAAAAGCAGCAGACAGCCAACTCCTGGCTGCAGCAGATTGAGAATTAGATGAGGGAATGATGTCTGACTTTAGACAACTGGTACTCTATCAGGTAACACAATATTCAATCTATGCTGCCAAATTGGCTGCCCTTCTGAATAAGTATAAGATTAACTTTGATTAAAGTTTTTGCTCCTCGAGAGATTTCAGGCGACATGAAATTGGAAATGTAGTCCTTTAATTTGAATGCAAAGCTTTAATTATGCTCTCGCCACAGTTACTCAAAGCCACAGAGCTACTGTATTAATCTGACAAACCTTCAGTTGCTGGCAGACGTGATGTGTTCAAAGAGAGGAGCTAAAACTCAGATAGGTTTTTCTCTTTGTCTTAACCTTATTAACTCTCCTGAAAATCTATACATGACACCTCCTGGGAAAATGTACAGGCAGAATGAATTAACCTCATGAAAGATTTATGTAGTTATCAATACAGCTGATTGTAAAGTGCTGCTTAATTCTTTTTTTCTCAGAGTGGAAGTGGCATATGCCTAATTGGTTGTGTCGGAAGGGCAATTATGGAAAGAGATTAAAAGTTGGATTATGCACGTGTAGGCTCTAGTTTTCAGGAACGTCTGGGCAAACATGTTTGTAGTGTCAGTCGAATATAATAGGATGTTGACAAAAGATGAAATAAGTCACGTCAGCATGTGCTACTAAGGATGTAAACAAGAGAGAGTAGGACAGATGTGCACTACTACTGCTGCTGCTGCTGCTGCTGTTGGGAGCTGCTATCTCAAGTGCTGTGCCAGGGGAAGAGCACAGTATAATCCCAAGGTGAGGGTGGATTGGATGATCCTGCATGTGGATGCTTACTCTGCAAGAAAAGGGGGAAAAAGAGTGGGTCCCACTCTCCCTTTGCCACGTCAAACAGCGATTGGCTCCTGTGCAGTAAATCTCCTATCAGAGAGCTACCTTTACCTCCTCACTATCTCACTGACGGAGGAGGGAGCAGGGAGAACAAAGCCAGGTGACCCCCGCGTTCAAAATACTGTAAGTTACCTGCGTGCATGTTTGTGTTTGTCTCTATTTGTGTGTACATGTTTGCAAGTGTGTGTGGGTACTTCTGGCATCTCTGGTTTCGTATAGGGTGTTAAATTACCCTATGGGAGCTTTAATAGAGCTACAGTCACTCTTGATTGTGAGCCTGGATGAGAGAGAGGTTGAAGGGAGGAAGGGGAAGCGGAACGGAGCTGCCAGGCGGGGTAGAGAGGGCACAACTTCTGCAGAGCCGGGGACGTGGGTGAGTCCTGCAGGCATCTTAATACACCCACACTAGAACTTTTTAACACTATACTTTGTCGTTAAAGGTGTATTTGCATGTGTTTGTGGTCAAATTGATGTTTGCGTCAGATAAGGTTAATGATGTCAACTCTGTAGTGGTTTTCTTACTGTGACGTAAGTTTGTTTTGCGTCAGACTTTAGCCGTAAAAGCATGCCAAATTAACTATATTTCTTTTGAATGTGAGAAGTAGAGTTGATTGAAAGTGTCTCTGATCTAAGGATAGAGTCTTTTAAGTACTTTTTTCTTTTCATCTTCAGCTGTTCTTTCTCTTTGCATCTGTTCTTGCTGATGTAGCACAATCAATATATTTATTTTTGAAGAAGCCCTATCATGATATCCTTACATAAGAAGATTCAATTCTATATCCTGGAATGTTATGCGACTGTGCAAGTGGAAAGAAAACCAGATGAGTCTTTCGGAGTGCGCAGGGCCCTTGGTGTCAAGTGGACACAGAGGTTGCGGCTTAAAAGCGTGTGTCAGGATACGGTTACCTGTCTGAACCAGACAAATGGAATGATAAACAGCTGCTTAGAGATAAAGTAAACGTGATGCTGATAGTCTACGTAGAACAAGGAGGGGCCAAATTACCTCAGAGTGTAGTTAGAAACTGACTTTCAAACACGTAGGAAACGAATGATGAATTTCAATCTCATAATGAGACTCAGATGGTTTTTCCCATAAAGAAGTGAAACATGTTGAGTTTTGTAGCACATGATCAGCAATACTGGTATCCATAGCTCGGTGTAAGCACTTTCACAGCCAAACTTGCAGACTTTGTATTTTCATTTTGGTCATGGGAGAGATTTGAGAAAAAAAAAAAAAAACTGTACAAGCACAGTATCAGATGGCGGCCTCTCTGCTGATGCAAACAGGAGCTGACAAAAAAAATGTCTTTACCAACAAAACTGTAATGCACCATTTAATACAACTTTGCTTTTTTCTCCTCTTTAATAGAGTTCACACAGGGCTGACTCCAAAAGTAGCAGACAGCTGCCTGAATGAAAACCAGGAGGAGGGAGGCCCTGCCAGGATCCTCAGCATCTCCTGCACCCGAACCAGGCTGAAAGACAGAGCTGCGGCTAGTGACCAGATAAATCATGGAGGTGCCGCTGGTTAATTTTGAAAACATGGATGATGTCGGCATTAACCTGGGCGACCCAAGCGACTCCGGGTACCCTACCTCGCCCACTTCAGAGGCCCCTGATCAGAATCTCCTCACCCATCGTCTGTCTTCTCCTCATCAGTCGCCACACAGAGGCCGTCGTAGGCATCACTCTGGGCAGGAGGGCTTATCGCCTTCCTCTCCTCCTACTGTGACCACAAAGGCAAACTCCAGCAGCGGGAGTCTGATCTCCAACCTGAAGCTTCTGATCAACAGTGAGTCTCCCACGGACAGCGTCTTCAGTAAAATGGCGAAAGATTGCTACGAGAATGAAGATTTGTTTGAAAAGCATTGCCTGGAAGAAAAAGATGAGAAAGTCGTCATCAATATTTCAGGCCTGATGTTTGAAACCCAGCTCAGTACACTGAATAAGTTTCCAGAGACACTGCTGGGTGACCCCATGAAGAGGATAAGCTACTTCGACCCAATGAAAAACGAGTATTTTTTTGACAGAAACCGCCCTTCTTTTGATGGTATTCTGTACTATTATCAATCCGGGGGGAGAATCCGCAGACCAGCCAACGTTCCCTTAGATGTTTTTGCTAATGAAATAGTTTTCTATGAGCTGGGTCATGAAGCCATGGAGCAGTTTCGTGAAGATGAAGGGTTTATCAAAGAACCGGATGTCCTTTTGCCCACCAATGAACTCAAACGGCAATTCTGGCTCCTGTTCGAATACCCAGAGAGCTCCAGTGCGGCCAGATCAGTGGCTTTGGTTTCTGTATTTGTCATTGTCATTTCCATCTTTATCTTCTGCCTAGAGACTCTGCCAGAGTTCAGGGAGGACAATGACTTTATATCAGGTGTTGCCCAATTTATTAATGGGACGCAACAAAGTTCTCACCCTGCCACAAAAGACCTGGTGGCGTACTTAACAGATCCCTTTTTCATAGTGGAGACTATATGCATCATTTGGTTCTGCTTTGAGGTCGGCGTCCGTTTTGTGGTCTGTCCCAGCAAGAGTGATTTCTTCAACAACATCATGAATATCATTGACATAGTCTCGATTATTCCCTATTTCGTGACCCTGGGAACCGAGCTGGCTACGACCCCCGACGACGATTCGAACTCTAGTCAGAACATGTCGCTGGCCATCCTAAGAATAATCCGTCTAGTGAGAGTTTTCAGAATTTTTAAGCTTTCCCGACACTCGAAAGGGCTTCAGATATTGGGACAGACCTTGAAAGCCAGTATGAGGGAACTGGGGCTGCTCATCTTCTTTCTTTTTATAGGAGTCATCCTGTTTTCAAGTGCCATCTACTTTGCAGAAGTGGATGAACCCCAGACGCAGTTTGTAAGCATCCCTGACGGCTTCTGGTGGGCTGTGGTGACAATGACCACTGTGGGATACGGAGACATGTGCCCCATCACCATGGGAGGCAAAATGGTCGGCACTCTCTGTGCCATTGCTGGTGTCCTGACCATTGCCCTGCCTGTCCCTGTCATTGTCTCCAACTTTAACTATTTTTACCACCGGGAGACCGAGCAGGAAGAGAAACAGATTATGGATGCAGCTGCGGAGGCTGCCCAGAAAACGTCAGCAGCAAACAAGTATGGAAGCACACCTTCACTAAACAAGAGTAACGGTACCTGGCAGAATGAGAAAAATGGCATGCACTGATAGAGAACGCAAAGCATTTATATCAAGGGCATGAAAAACATGGACAAATTAAACATATCTAGTAGTGAGATGCGCTTGGAGAAAGTAGTCTCTCACTATTTTGTACTCCAAACATAACAGCATTTGTGCATATTATTACAGTATTAATAGGCACTGTGTGGTGGGACAGCCTTTACACAAGTTGTCTGTCTTCTTGTGGATGTGTCAAAGTGCAATTAACAGAACTCAGCAGCTACTAAGTCTGGAAGTATCATTATTACCTTTGATCCAGTGCAATTTGAAGAAGGATGTGAAACCGTTGTTTGTTAAAGAGTATAGTCATAAATGGAAGGTGTAGGCTGGATTTAAATGTCCTTGTGGTATGTGAAAGTTTATCTTCCAGAGAAACAAAACTCAAACATGATTTTGATAAGTGATAAATGTAGCATTTAAAGTGGAAGTATACTCATATTACATTACAGTCCCATGGTAGTCTTCTCTGCATCATATTCAGCAAAATCTAGATAGAACTTGGCATGGTTTTCAAGGACAGGCGGATGTGTCCAGTGTAAGGCAACGCACACATTGACTTATCAGCAGATCTATAGTTGTGGACGCTCAGCCAGCACCACTTCTCCATATGACACAGCGTAACAATATCTGTGTGATAAATAGCTGGCACGTTAGCACATCTGCTATTAATCTTGTAGTGAGGCTGCAGAGTATAAATCAAACCACAAAACTGCTTAACATTCGCCGTGTAACGTATTATAATACATGCAGTATGTGCATGCAGCAGTTTGAGTTGTTAAAATCCCAAACTATTTTTATCGACAGTGTTCAATTTTTATCACTCGACATTTTATCAACGTAAACTAAGTTAATGCATCAAATTATGCTTTAGCTCTATATGCACTCACCTTATTACTTGCGATTATAATGGGAATTTACCCTTTAAAAGCATATCAATTCATTGCACTGAACTTTTTGTTCCCCCACATATCTCTTAATAAGCACTTTGGAGCTTTATCTCATCTGCTGTTGTCAGGGAAAACATACTTATTATAGATTGTATAGAACTGTGAGATGATGTATACTTGTGATAAGACAGAAATAGAGAAGGGGGCAAAGATGAAACCAACTTTGCACTCGCACCTTCAAAAGTGTTTGCATTTTCCTCCATCCACTTATTCATCTTGCATGGCATTGTGTGCCGAAATGAGGTTCAACTCTTAGCAACTGAAAGTTTGACATGTGTATTGTAGCGAAATAAAGTATATTATAGTATTTTAATCATCATAGTATTTGACCATTATATTCCATGAGAAAAGGAAAGCCAATACATTAAGTGGAGATATGAACTGATGAAAATACATATTTGTGTCTCATCATCAGGAAACTATGACTTGGTACTATATATGCATGCTGCATTTCAATCTTGAGAATGTACTGTATGTGAGTTTATTAAACATATAAATACAGCTTATATACTGTAGAAAAGGTAATGGATGTAACTCAGTCAATGCCTTTCTAATTATCTTACAATATGCAATTATGATGGTGTGTGGGTGGAGAGTATTCACCTGTAGAAAGAGCAATAACTTTAACTAAAATGAAATGCAACAAGTTGTAAAGGTGACGCCTGTTAGTCACAAGGGTACTCAGCACTTTACTATGTAATGACGCACTTACTGTTTGAGGACTGTTACTGTATGTGTCAACATGGTACAGTATACAGTGTCATAATTAGCAATATTTAATTTATCCTGTAAAGAGTGCCTTTCATTAAACATGTATCCAAACTATGTAACGTGTCCTTCAGTTAAGTTATTTCCCAATTGAGTGCTCAAGACAGATTGCACCTGCTAAAAGTTTCTGAAGTTTTTTTCATGTAAATAGTGATAAATGGAGGTGTAAGTGTCTTCAGTGTTTGACTTCAGGGCTCATGAATACTCATTATCACCCTGTGTTAGCTGTTATTAATGGCTTCTCACTGCCAGATTTTTCAGCACCGATATTATGACGGCATCCCTCTCTCTCCATCAGCCCCTCTACGTCTCTCAATCCATCTCTGTGTATTTTTAAAGCCTGAATTTTCCTCGGCAAAGCTTGCCTGAGAACGTGTCACTTCACAAGATGGAAAAAGACCTGTGTCTGTTTTTATAAGTGTTGTCGTGGTGTAGATGGCAGACTCGGGGAGCAGCAGACGTTTCTGCTGTGTGTTCTGTAACAAGCCTGTTATCTAATGAAAAAATGAGTAGGATACTGCCCGACTATAAATAGGTGCAGAGATTAGAAAGGATCATCAAGTCATGTAGAAATGCAACAAATGCAAAACTGACACAGTGAGGAATTTTTTGTTGTTGAATCGATATCAACTAATGACAAAATAGCATCTCTTTCTTGAGCTGACACCACTGTGCCCTGCATGGGATGCTTACTTGTCTTTGATGAGTCTGTGATACCGTCAAAAGCAAAAGCACCAAATTGAATACGCACACTAAATTAATGATTTATAAGATTATCTTGGCTTCTAAGACTCAAAGCTGACTGTTTCATTTGATGCTCTACTGTCCCGTGCAGCCACGTCAAGGGCACATTTTCACAATGAACCAGCCACTTTGCTGAAACGATATATAAGGTTGATCTGTTTCCAGTGTGTACGTGGTATACTTGAAATTAGAACTGGGCGATCTGGACCAAAGATCATATGACGATCTTTAGAGGTAGAATCATAATCCACAGTGTGAATCAACATTTTCCCTCATCTCCAATAAAATATAGGTGAGTTCCAGTCAGGGTGGTACAAGTTTTCTATTTTTCTGGAAGGTTTTGTCTGTGTTTTTTTTTTTGTGTGTTTTTTTGGTTATTCGACCAACACTTGTGTTCTTATCTAATGACAGCATTTAGAAACTAGCTGTAGAGATTATTACATTTTTCCCGTGTCCCTATAAAATAAGTGTAGGAGGAAGTTCAGACGGAGCTGTTATTTTTTTATTTGATGACACAAATTTAGATCATCTTCCACATAATATTGCCAAGTTGCTCGGCCCTGCTTGAAATCATATATGTTATCAGCTGATTTCCTCCTCGGTAATAAGAAGCTGTAAAAGGTTTCTGGGAAATGAGCCATATTTTTTTTCCTCTGAAAAATAATGATCTTTTCAAGTATGTTTTTCATTGAAAAGTAATGAAAATGCATTTAACTTAATAAGTCTGGTCTTAATAGGATGCTCTATCTAATACCAAGCTACAGTTAACCAGAAACTGTAAAACAATGGGGTGCATAAAATCCCAGCAGAGAAACAAGATTTATTTCCTTATTTTAAAAGTGAAACCACTGACACAACTTCCCATTCTGAGAAAATAAAGTCTATATTGTTTTAGTTGCTTGTAATAAATTAGTCCATTGTCAGTTTTTTTCTTAAATTTTTCAGTGACTAGATTTTTATTCAAGGTCAAAGAATACTAAGTAAATCAAATTTGCTTGCCTTTTTTTTTTTTTCTTAACACATGACAGTTATCTTCTCTTTAGCGGTACTTGACCTCCTTGTCAGTGGGCAGTTTAGTGTAAGTAGTGTGTCGCTGAGTGACTGGCTTTGTTTCTGAAGTCTGTTCAGGGGCCCGTTGGTCTTGTCACTAGTTAACAGTCAGGTCGTCTGGCTGCCCTTCTGCCCTGCTGATCACTGATTGTATAGTGATATCTCAAAGACTAGGTCTGATGGCATTTTAGTATTCAACAGACAGGTGGCTCTCAGAAGGTCAAAGCCAATGTGAGGCCATCATTTATTATTCATCAGGTGTTCCACGAAGAGATCACATCCATCCTTTCTTTGATAAAGAATCACCCCCAAGAAATCCATTCAAAGATCTGCAGATGGTCCAATCAGCGTGACACAGCGCCGTGTACCGCAACCTCTAATGGGTCTAAAAATATCCCAGTTGCATGACTCCGATCTTCCCTTTACTCTCCGAGTCAATAACAAACCGTGTCCCACTGCTTTAAGGGAAACAATGGGTGAGTCTCACACGAACGCTCAGACAGTGAGGCTCATATCAGTATATTGGGTTACTGTTTTGTCAGCAGGCACGTCATAAGCCAAATTCAGACCTGCACAGACAGCAGCTCATGCACCGTGGTTGACGCCGTGCATGGGGCAAAGTCACTTGGAACTGGCCTGGTTTGCGTCTGTGGTAAAAATCCCGACAAAGTCTCCTGTTTCTTCCAGTGACGATAACCGTTTTGGATGTGGGACAGAGTACACAGTGGCTTCAGGCTGATTTCACAGCTACAGTGACCTTGCCATTACATTTTTTATCAAAGTGCAGACTTTGTGCTGCACCGGAGCACACAGGGTCTAATATTGAACAGCAAAGCAGTCCTCCTGGATGGAATATTGATTTAAGTTCAGCTGTTCTCACCTACTGTATTAACTGAACCGCGGATTCTGTGCCGTGACTTTGCTGATAAAGAACATTAAAACATGGGATCTGCATTACTTTTATAGCTTTTTATTGACCGTAGGCCTAATGTGATGTGCTCGTAAAGCATAATATCATCAGAAAAAAAAGGGAAGGGTGTGTTATAATAAATGAGCCGCATATTTTTGGCATGAGGTAAACTAATCATGCGAGGTCTTCCATCTGCTCGCTCAGCATTGGACAGGGAGAAACAGGGACAGGTGGACACTCCCTGGTTCCTTTTGGAAGTGACGGAGGCTCAGGCAAGTCAACACAGTGTGATAAGGAGCCTGTTTTGGAAATTCTGTCAGAGCTCATTTTTGTTTTATTACTAGTTTCATACTGTAAGTGTCTCATAAAATGTCTCAAATTCCCAGATATAGAAGAATAAAGACACACAGTGTACTGGTTTCACCCTCAGAATTACATGCACTGTTACTGTAGGATTGTGTGTTGCAGATTTTATGAAGAAGCATTCAACTCTGATACACTGACAGCCTGCTTTTACTTCTTATGTCCAGTTTGTTGTAGCTTAGCAAGAAAACTCAGTTCAAAAAACACTTAACTTATTCAAAGTGATATTTTGGTCATCTCTAGTAATTCAGCGTTGATTAAAAAATGTGATGACTGGCCCTCAATATAAATTCAAATTAGGCATTTTGATTAATAGCTTAGTAAATCAATAGGTCATTAAGGTAAATTGTATGCACAGGTAATTAATAATTTTGGCTGTTGATGTTTAATAAAGCCATTGTATTCTCCAGTACATGTCTGAATGTGCTTTGTTAGCTGGGCTCTGTTCTGCCTACGTGCACTAATTCCCATCTATCATTTTAAGATTCGAAAGCGGAGTCCCGAGACAGAGAGGGCGCATAATGATTCAAGGAGATAAAGATTTATGACAGGTAACTGCACGGTGACTGCTCCGCTGCACTGCGTCAGCCCTGGAGGTCAATGGCCAGACCTTGTGGGACGAAATGTGAGTCTCACATTTGTCCTGCTTAGCACCCATGAAAAATGAAGAAGGTGACCTGAAGTATCACCCGGGATCAGACGGTAGACTTGGCACTGCCTTCGGATGACCATGGGCTGCTTTTCACATCTGGGACAAAAGTCCTGATAGGAGAGGCGGGTGTACTTGTGTCTACGATAATGGCCATCCAGTTGTTGTGCAACAGAAGACAAAGTAGGATGACCAGACAGATAATTACCTTAATTAATTACACTGTGGGAATCACTGCTAATCGAAAGGCAGGGCTGCCTGAGATAAAGTAACTGCTCTAAACTGTAAAATTCATGAATTAACCACATTTCTTTGCAGCTTTATACAAAATGTCCAGTGTCTCGGATGTGGACATTTCCTGTTTGGGTGGCTGCTCTTTTAAAGCTCCATCTATTTGGTGAGTTTCCAGTGAAAGAACTGCCACTGAGCAGGGCACTACACCACCAGGAACCATAAATGACTCATGTTTCATAACTTACGGGCAAAGAGCTGAATATTTATCATTTTACTGTCTGGACTCAATGGGAGCAGGCAGAGGGAGTTCCACAGTGTTTAGTCTGACACCTTATGGCTGCTCTGTGATACTGCAAACTGGTGAGAAACTGAAATCAAACTGATGTTTTTTATGAAACACATCTTTACAATGCATCTCCTGTGAAATTATTTAAAGAATTAAAAGTTATAAAGTTTAATTATTTTCTTTCTCATTTTTCTACTTTTGCTGTTATATTATTTCTGGTAACTATAGGCTAGTTTTTACTCCAGTACAGTCATTTAACAGCTTGAATTATATGTTTTTTTAGTTGTATTTACGATATTATTTTCATGAAACAGAAGAATGGAGAAAAACCTCCGCTGACATCTTCAACTACTCTTTTACGTAAGAACTAAAATAGCCTACACACATATGACACTCCCACAAAAGACTGCAAAAATACTTGAGACTGAAGACGTGACAGTTTACAAAAGCAGTGTTTGCTCCTTGTTATTTAGATGTCAAATAGCTGTTGGTGCCTCGTCTTAACATTTACAGGTTCTGTAATGTAACTGTTTAATGCAGGAATTAACCACTATTTCCTTAAAATTAAAAAAAAAAAAAAGCAAAGAACACAATCTGTGTAAAGTCATGAAAAGAGCTAGACCACTGGGCTTACTGCTATAAAGTAGAAACACCTGGACTGGAAACATCAGTAAGTTCTCATGTGGATTACCCTCATATGTCAGCTAAGGCTCACTTTAATGCAGAACTAGACTGCTCTCAAAAGAGGTGCTGACCCAGGCCTGGTACCTGTTTAGAAAATCTAACTCAATTTCCCCCCTATATGAGATTTTCTTTTACATTTATTACAGTGTCAGCTTGCCAGCCTCTCCTGGTAGAACACTGCATTGACTTTGGATTTGATAAAACACAGTAGACCGAAACCAGCAGACGACAAATCATTACTGACTGTGGAAACTTCACATCGAACATGAAACAACTCCACTCTTCCTCCAGCCTCTAAAATGAAAGGTAAAATGTATTGTCATCTGAAAAGAAGAGTTTTGTGGTTTAGGTCTGTTTCTTCTCATTCCTGGTGAGACTCTTCTGATGTCGTCTCTGTTTCAGGAGTGTCCTGACATTAGGACTGGGACACTTAAAGTCCAATTCCTGGACATTGTGAAGTTCTGCCAAGTTCTTGAATCAGCTTTGTTCAATCGTTTCGAGGCTGTGGTCATCCCTGTTGCATGTATTCCTTTTCCTACGACACTTTTCCCTTCCAGTCAACTTTCTATGAACGTGAAAAACAAAACTGCAAAACGGACTATTTCATCAGTGTTTAAAAAGTAAGAAACACATAAATTCAACTGCCAGAAACAACTCTAAGGCCCTCTGATCTTTTATTACCACTAGGGACACCACATCGCCCACATGATTCCACTACACATAGTCTTTGTCATGTGTTACTTTAAGCCAGTGTTTTGTTTTTGTTTGTTTTTTTTCTCTTCTTTTCCTCTTGTCTGCATTGGTCTTTGCAGTTTACCACCACAAAGGAGGTAGACT
>JAPQRP010000024.1:561379-586401 GCA_037367295.1 Apogon hyalosoma
GTTTGTTCAGTATTCATTGTCAGCCTTGTAAATCCAAGCTGGACTGACTGTACATATCCTGACCAAGGAAAATAAAACTCTCCCTTTGTGCAGTAATCTACACCTGGCTTTTCTGCCTCCATCCATGATAATATACATTCTATAGACTAAATGTCATCTAAAGTTAACATTTATTTGAGACATAGCATAGCAAATTATTACATGATTAAAAATAAATTAATTTCAGCAAAAAAAAAGTCTGTGTTTTGAATGTCTGGGGTCGCCAGAAATTTGTGATATTAAAATGGGCTCACAAGCCACAAAAGGTTGGGAACCACTGCTTTAAGCTATACTTGAAGGCAGTTGTTGTCGCATGATCAGCGACTAACATCCCATGATGCAGTGAGGTTTTAAAATTGAATACGTCTTCTGTATGATGCCTCCACAAAGACTCAGCATAGCGGAAATGAATTAGTAATGCTGTCCCTTTAAGGTAATAAAGGACTAATTTTATTTTAGAGTATCAGGTCATAACTGTTGTATTTTTGCACTGCTTAGTTTTCGTACACTGAGTATTGACTTGCAACAGTTCTTTTTGCTCTGCCTTTAGTGAGCGCCTGATTCCTTAAAACAGATTCACATTTTGTGATATTTGACCCAGTGTATCACCTACTACTATGTTTTTTCCCAATGAATATGCATTAATTCTGTGATCTGTGGACATTTCATCAATTCACAGGCAGGTCATGGTCTCATTACTGCCAAGTTTGGTCATTTTAATCATTTGTAGCTGAGTTGTGGTGCTGATATATAGTGATATGGGGGCTTTTACTGCGCTACATGTAGGATCACTGGTGCCAGGTTTTGCAGTTTTTCTTTGTTGCTTTGCTTAAAATCCTTAGTTCATCTCTTAAAAGTAAATATCTGTGTCAATGATAATTTTCACTTGTTCCATTGGAAGATTTTTTGCTTGAATTAAGCAAAAAACAAAAAAAAACTCTTGAATTAAGCAAAACAATTTGCCAGTGGAACAAGTGAAAATTATGTTGATAAGATTTCTTGAAATGAAATAAAATTAAGTTTTTATATTTCACTGAAAAGTTACTCTTTAGGTGATTATGTCTTATTTTAAGTGTGATGAGATATTTTGACTAGAAATATTAAAAATACATTTTAATTTTTGCAGTGTATGGCTAAAGTTTGGATGCCAATTATTTTAAATTGTAAGTTACACCTTAGTGTCTGTAGGAGATTGATTACAAGAAACTGGACAAGATTCACATTTACAGTCTGACTGTTTGTGATGTAACTTGTTGACAGACCACGTCATTGCAATATATATATATATATTAATGCTTTTATTAATTTTTATTTTTATTTTATTATTATTATTTTATTTTTTTTAACTATGCTTTCAGTCTTCTGTACAGTATTTTTGGTCCACTGTGGCTGTTTTAAAGTGCTTTATAAATAAAGTTGGATTGGATATACCTGCAATTTGGGTCCGACAGTACAGTCCAGGCTATTATTATTATTTTAAACACATTTTAATATCTTCTTATTCGAACTTTATATATTTTAACCTTTAACTGTTTATTTGGAGAACATTATAAAGCCATACCATTACTAAAATGGGCTATAACATAAGCACATACTGACCCAGAGCTTAAACTAAACTTGTAGAAGTATTCAGCCTGTAGCCTATATTAAACAACAGAAAGCAAACCTAAACGTTTATTTAAATTTGTTTAATGTGTTTGAGTATCATTAATTATGCTGAAAGGTTCAACATGGTTTTTTTTTATGCTGGTTGCCTTGTATTTGTGACTTGTGGACAGACAAAACTTGCAATATTAATAAACTGCCATCACCTTTAAAAGATTATTCTGCACAGTTTTTACTTGTCAGAATTAGGGACAATATATAAAATGTAATTTAACAGTTTGCAGTGGCTGATATTTCTCTGTTGTGTTGAAGGGTTTATTTATTTATTTTTTCCATAAATCTGATTGAATTTGTGCTTAAAGGTAATGTAACAAAGGCCTGGCTTACAGCGTACATTGAAAATATGAAGATTTTTTTTTTGTTTTTGTGGTGTAAAAGGGGAAATAAATAACAACAAAAACAAATGAACAAGTAAAGTAATATCGTCATTAGCTATTACCAGATAGGCTTTTATAAGATATCGGTATTGGCAGCAACATTATACGATCAGTAAATGGATTTGCCCTTTGATACTCCGATGGCACTCAAGCATTTTATAATGCATCACATTCACCCAATTACATAGAAATTCACACACCAGTGAAACAGTTGCTTGGAACTTTGGCATCAGTGTTTGGCTCAAGGATTCAAGTTCTGACAGGTGTCAGGGATTGAAACATCAACATTCTGCTTGGTAGTTGACCCGCTCTACCCCCTGAGCCACAGCCACCCATACTGATGCATCTTTAATCATCAGAATCAATCACAAATGCAGTCAGTATTGTTTTGGCCTTACTAATATAGCTGCCTAAAAAGTCAGCTTATTCTTAGTAAATGTATCGCCTCTGCTCAGAGAAAATTTTAAATTGAGGATATTTATGTAAAAAAACATTGTCATGCATGTTTGATCATCATCTTAATCTTCTTCTTCTTGCAGTTATTCCATCATGGAAACTCAAAAAAAAGTAGAAATGCCAACTAATAATAATGGCCAGCTGATTTCTGTGCCTCACAAAGACACGATCCGTCTGCTGGAGGTCTACGTCAAACGAAGCCTCAGCCTAAACGAAGGTTCCTCTGACTTTAAAAAGGCTGGAAAGAAAGAGAAATGGGTGATGATGCCCAAAAGGCACAGACGGCACTCGAGTGACCCGTCCGTTCACCTGGCAGAAGGATTAAACGACGAGGAAATCGGTCCATTTGCTGTGATTGAACCTCATCCAGAGCAGCCCTTAACCATCCCTGAAGAGAAGGCAAAAGAGAAGGAGAAACCAAGAAAAAAGACAAAGAGAAGAAAGAAGCCCTCATTGTGGAAAAGTTTTTTGAGTTTTTTCTCTCAGAAGGATAGCGATGACAAAGATGATGAGCAGGACAGTCCTTCAGAGACGCCTGAGGCCTGTCAGGAGGAGGAGGCCTTTGACCCTCCTGTCCAGTGTCTGCCCACGACTCCAGCCTCTGCATCCAAGGCCAAGTCTGTGAAGAGGAGATCCATTAGAAGACGGCTCTCCAAAAAGCGACTGTCTTTTTTAAAACCATCTAAGCCTGGTAAAGACTTGAACTCAGCTGACATCACTGGAGTTGAAGGTAAGCAGAGTTTATTAAAAACTACAATTAATATCAGAAGTGGTCTTGGTGTCCTCAGAAGTTAGAATTTACATATACTAATAAATGTATTTTGCTTTGCAGCCGTGGTGAGTGTTGAACCAACATACTCATACTATGAAAAAGTGACAGAGGAATTGGAAAAAATTGTCCATGAGGTCAAAGAAAAAGAGGAAGTTAAACCTCTCACAGATGGTAAGAACCTGTTTCTGTTTACATTTATAAAAGTGTGAATGTGTGCACGATGTGGCAGTAAGCTAGTGTTTTAAAATAATAGTGTGTAGTAATTGGGCCAAAGAAAACAAAGGATTCACTGATGTTCAGACCAGACAGAATCTTTTGGTTCCAAAGTCATGTAAAAATGTATCTTTGAGAATGTGAAGTTAACTGTACAGTCCATCACCCGTCTGTGAGTTGTCATGGATGTACATCCACATTCTAACACATAAAAGTTACATTGTATGGGAAAATAATTGTGAAAATGGCCGCTTATGCTGGCTTTCACAACATTTAATAAAACTTAAGAAAATGAACAAAATAAGCACAAAAAAATCACAAAATCTGAGGTTTTTTTCTTATCACATCTTTTGTGGTGTTTTATGTAATTTCGGTCTGGTTGCATCTTTTATTTACTTTTTGTTATGTTGTGGTCACATCGTTTCCTTTTTTTTGCATCTTTTGTGTTTTCGTTCTTGTCATTTTGCTGCATCTTTTATGGCATTTTTTAAATTTTTTTTTGTAAAATTTGCCTTGATTCTTGGATCTTTTGCATTGCTTTAATATAAATGCACCTTTTCTTGCATTTTTCTTGTGACATTTTTTATGCTTTTTCCATCTTATTGTAGCTTTTCATTTTCATCTTGTTACATCTTATCTGTCATTTTCCCCCTCATCCTTTACAAATACTTAAAAGTCTGATTGAAACTATAATTGGATATTTTTTGTGATAACTACTGATGTCATCTGATATGAAAATTTTTATCATGACAAAATTTTTGACCTAATAGCCAAACTCTGGTTAAAATGTATACTTCTATAACAACAAATCAACACACTGATTATGCTTCTGTTTTTGCTTTCTCTCAGAGGAAGTAATCAATCGGATCATTGCTTTGACGAAGGAGGAGGGAGATGCCATCGACTGGTTTGTGCTCAGATGGATATGTAAAACTATAAACGAAACTGTACTGCATGATTTGTGGGCATTTATAGACTGAATACAATATATTACTGTGCCCCTAACAGAGGATCATTTATCTACATTATCTGATGCATTTACTTAATTATCGAGGAGTTAGCAACCTTCGAGTCCAGATAACAGCTCAGGTTATTTTTATCAACCAGATCGTCACAATTAACACACCTTTGGATTTTAAAGGGCTGTAAAGTTAAGACAAAGTACAATCTCCTGAAGGTCATATAAGTTAAAATGTGAAAATACTCTGGAGTTTTATGGTGCCAGCCATCCCTATTTGTCTCTGCATGTGTTAAACATTTTTTGTTTCCCAAAAGCATTTCAACATGCCCTAGAGATTGGGTGTGCCATATAAAAATGTAATAAGAGCAAGCGAGTGAGCATGTGGATTCATGTATCGCACGGTGCAGAACAGCATATTGTGTGACATCTAGTTTTGCATTGTGGGCCATAAGAACCACAATACAAAGAACAAAACTGAAAGAACAATACAAAATATATATTTTCATGGTGGATTTTCATCAAATGTTGAAGTCGGTTAATGTGCACTGAAGTTACTGACAGTTTCTTTTTGCTTTATCTTTTCCAGTTAAAGGATAATCCCACCTTGAGTAACTTCTTCCAGCAGATGACGTATTCTTCCTTCCAGAAGTTGGCTGATGCCTATTTGGAGAAAGAGGCATCACCAATCCAGAATCCTCCCACAGTCCTACCAACAGCCCCTGAGCTGGTCAAACTGGCCTTTACGCTGGACTTCACAGCCAGAATAGCTGGTCTCTCTAGGCAGAACATAGGTCACATTACTGGACTGGGGAACCGGTATCTAAAGGACCGATTTGAGTACAAACAGGTAAGAATCAGAGCTGTTAAAGCAGGAGAGAAGAGCCCAGCTTTGGCAGTCTGTGTTATCATTCATTCAAATGAGGGCTGCAGCTTCTGCTCCTTTGCATTTTTTCTTAATAAATCATTAAGCGTAAGTCACCAAAAAGTCAATCAGTTTCCCCCAAAATGCATGTTCTCAAACTTCATCATATTCAGTTTATTGGAGGAGGAGTAAATAAACTAGAATATATTGATTTAAGAAGCTGGAATAAGTTTCCACTAATTATCAAATTCCAGTCAATCATCAAAATACTTGGCAATTAATCTTATAGTAATCTGTGCAGCTCTAATTTGAATCAATTATGTCGAAGTATAAATGTTTTTTGACTGATTTTTTTATCTGTAAAATGATGCATTATGCAAGCTGTCACATGCATTCCATGAGGTTTGATGTAAAACTGTGGCGTTGTCTTTTACAGGCGTGTACTGATCATCCATGGTCTGACAGTGAGGAGTAAAGTGCAGCCAAGCAAAACGAAATGACTCCTGCAACTGAAACCTTCACTCAGCTTTTCTTGACACCACAGATGTAGGATGTGTCGCAAGTTGTCAAGTTCCGCCTTAAAGTCCATTTTTAAAGGGCAGCCTTGCACAATTTCTTCAGTGGTCCACCTGCTGCAGAATGTTGTCAGTTTCATTTGATATTTACTGCTAAAGAATACTTGTATGTTATGTGTGACTGAGCTGCAGCACCAGTCAGATGGCTTTGATTGAATGGAATTTTTGTAATGTGAAACGCTGATTGTTAACTTGACTGCATCTTGTGGAGGTTTTAGAACTCCTGTAGAGCTCTTACAGTGTTGAGTGTTGATGCAGAATCACACATACTGCAGCTGGTTCTTCCATGAAAAATGTGATAAGACTTTTTCAAATCTATTGTCATTTGAAACACGATGACTTATAATAATACAAAGAGTAATGCAAGAATAATAAGCTAGATACCTCTGTGCAATGTGTTTTTTTTTTTTTACTTTTCTATCATTTAGAAATAAGTTACATTTTATTTAATAGAATCTCAACCAAAATATGATGCAAATGATGTTTGTTGATGAGTGCTGGCATTCATAAAACATCTTTAAATAAATATATATTTAATTCAGTGGTGAAACTTGTGTTTTGTCATGAAAGCATAAATCAGTAGGTACATACTTCTCCTAACTCAAGTTAAATTTGAGTTTTCCAAAGTCACAATCAGACTCACATTGCTGAACTAGACTTAAACTTTTCCACACCTTTTATGTCTAAATCCCCTGTGCATTGTGTGCCCACCTACCTGCACCATGGGACATTTCAGCAACACAAAGCACAATACAATAGTCAAATAACACCAACATCAGCTGGTGTAACAGAAAACAGGTTGAGTTTAAACCAACTTCATCTTGTAATTTAACCTGTGAACAATGAAAAGTAGAAATGCTTTTGGAAAAATCCTTGTCATTACAGTCTGTACTTATGACAGTCTAACAGTCTGTCTCTTACTCTGCTGAAGCATGTGTTGATGTGTCAAACCTGTGGAACAGCTTCCACTGCAGCCAGCGGGTAGTTCATACAAAACTACCGTCTTAATAACCTGCCTGAACTAATGGGCTCATAAGGGATTTGAGAGCATTTAGTGTAATGCCACGCAACACATCCACCGGAGAAAAGAGGACGGGAGCGGCACGAGTAAAAAATTCAACAGTGTGGACTGCTCCTGACTCAGCCGTGTGACGTGATCTCATATCTCCTCTTGTCATCACTTACGGCTTTTTCATTCTTTCAGTTACATTTCCACTTTGATTAATTTTGTTTTCCTCAAATGAATCAGGTGTGTATGAAGCAATAGAAAAACAAAACGTGCCAGGAAGCAGATAAGCGGAAAATTTACTACCTTACTGTGGAGCGTCAGTGGTGACAGGTTCACTGAGCATGTCAAAGATGAATAACTAATAATTATTAAAGATTAATTACATGAACAATGACTCACATTCACATTTCTAGGCCAGAGCTGTGGCATGTTGTCGTGACTACAGTATACTTATCTCACGCTTGTTTCTCAGCGGCTGGGAAAACACAGGTGTCATTAATAACACCGACAGCTCCTCGGCAATGTCCCAGCATGAACATACTGCACCGTGTCCTGCTTCTTCAATACAGATACTTGTTATTTAAATCTACATTTAGTGAGTTAAAATCCATCTAATGTAATATATTGTTATGGAGGAACATTACCATCTACTTGACCTCCTTTCCCTCTGTTTGCTAAAGCAAAACCAGTTTCACAGCCCGTCAAAGCAACTTCACAAAAAACTTTTTGAAGCCAAGCTGGTTTCTTTGAATTAGTTTGGCAGCTGCAAAACAAACTGTGAATAATGCAGACTGTGTTAATATTCATAATTGATATTCAGACAGAAAAATAAGAATTTTCATGCCAATTAAAACTTAAGTCCTGTTTAATGTGTACAAAACCATCTGAATCAAAACACCCAGAACAGTTTATGTGAATGTTCATGATGGTGTTCAGGTTCTCAGTAGTAAGAGATGAGTAGTACTCAGCAGTCGTGTTATTTATGCCTGTGCTTCTCCTCCTGTAAAGAAATGTCATGTTTTTGTCTGTATTAATGTTACAGATGAGTGACAGCACGTTCAAATCCCGTTTTGTTGAGTTTTGGTGGATTTTTATGTTTGTAGGGGGATTATACTTTGCTCTTTTAAGCGTGTGCATTATGTGGTTTCAGTTTCGTGGGCCACCGCAGGACAGACAGACCACATGCTGGCGTGCATTGCCTAATCATGACGGATTGCCCAGTCTAGACTATTTTTAGTGGTCAGCAAAATAGCTTTCAACATCAATCCCTGAAAGCCAGACGCCTTATTTCTGTAACAGTTATAGGTAAGAAATAATTAGCTTTGCACAGTCATCTTTTTAAAGGTTTTCTTAAACAAATTCAAGGACAAAGGCAGCATTTTGTGTAAACCTTTTACATTTTTATTGCTTTTTAAACACAGAGAAGGGAGATCAATCAAAGAGTCCGAAGCCCATATCTTCATCTGACTCCTCTGATTCTTCTTTCTTCTCTTCTTTTTTCTCTTCCGCTGGAAATCAGAAGATACTTACAGTTAATTTATAAATTAAAGCTCCTTCAGCCTACGCATCATTATGCATTTCATATTTATATACAATAGTGTGTTGTACAATAAAACAAATCTACTACCAATTTCAAGAGCATCTACCTATATCTGTAAATACCAGGTTTAGATTAAGAATTAGTATTTTACACACCAGCAGCAGGCGCAGCCCCAGCTCCGGCAGCACCTCCGCCAGCAGCAGCAGCAGGAGCTGCCACAGCGCCACCTGCTGGTACGGAGGCCAACTTCGAGAGGCCTGGGGGGTGCACACAAAAATACACATTTATATCCACAATTTCTAAGTCAGTTGGAATTTTGTGTGTACTATTACTGAGGCATTCACCTGAATTCATGACTTCGTTGATGTCTTTTCCGTTCAACTCACTTATGACCTACAGCAAAACACACAAGTGAACTTTAGACATAAAATACAAAAGGTGTGGATATTTGCATTGTTTTCTAATAAATAGTGAACCTTGTTTAAACGTTCGTCATCGGCCTCAATTCCCACGCTGCCCAAGATGGCCTTGATGTCCTTTGCACTGGGGTTGGTGTTGCCACCAAGGGTAGCCAGGAGGTAAGCGGCCACGTAACGCATTCTGCACAAAGACAGACAAGAGTTCATGTTAAAGATGACTTTTCATTTCTCTTTTGTTGCTTATTTATCATCACATGAAATGAATCACTTGTAAGTAGGTTGACATTTAAATAAAACCTGTATGTATGGATCTGTTTCTATAAAATACTGCAAAAACATTTACCCTCAACTGAGCCATTTTAAGTATAAAATGTCAAATGGGTTGGTCTGGTTGCAGAGTGTTAAGGCATCGGTTCTGTTGATACGTCCTGGTTTGAGCCCTAACTTCAATACCTTTGATAATGTGTTCAAAACTCAAAAGAGCGCCTTTGTATAATACAAGGATACTATTTATTTTCTTCTGTTTTTGGGTCCAAACAGTGGTCAGTACTCATTAATATTGGTCTCACATCAAGCTTCAGTTCATTCAGTGACCGCTAGGGGCATATGTGCAACATTTGCTCCATTTGACAAGCAGTGATGTTTTACATTACCATAAAATATTAAGGACAGTGTGATGTGTATATACGGAATAAACACTTAAAACGTTTAAGCTTGGAGAGTAATACAAAAGAGTCCTTTCTACGTCTCAGTATTACGCTTGTCTGAGTCGAAAACAACACAGTGAAGGAGCCCTGCCCCTTTAAGCTAACATTAGCTTACCGCGGGGTATCGGTAACATTCGCATTTGATTAAAGTACGCTGTAATTACACATATATAGTAACGACACACAAATCGCGTTGTACCGTCCATAATTTACGGATGAACGATTTCACAGTGACTTCTCAGATTTGGGATGAGCAGCAGTCGGCGCAGACACAGACAGCATGGCGCCTTGTGTTTTTGAGCCTGTGCCTCCATTTGGGACAAACAAACGGTTAGCTTTTATGTACGACACATAGCAATATTTATTGGACCCATCGAATACTTGTAGCATTAAAATACAATTTTAAAGCTAGTAATGGCCATAAACGCTTAAATATCGACTTACTTTTAAGTCTAAATAGACACGAAACGTCGGTCACGCTAGGAGATCCAGAAGAGGAAGAGGGAGGTTCCGGAAGTATGGAAGAGAAGAAAACGCTGTTTCATTGGTCAGTTTGGATGGCAGTCATGACGTCAACACTTGACAGTTGCGTTGATCTAAACGTAAGTCTCTCATCATCTTCTCCCATTATGCTTTTATTAATTAATTTATTTATTTATTTAAAGTTATCGCAGCCTCGGCTTTGCGTTCAGTTCTGAGTTGATAAATTGGCTCCAGTTTTGACTGGTTATAGTGACATGGACTGGATTCCTGGATTAAAGGGTTAATGATGCGAGATTGTTAATGTGAATTTATTGTTTGGGGTAAATTAGAGGTTGATGCTGTTTTTTTGAGGAAGTTGAACTACTGCATTTAAAGCTGTACTTTAAATGCTCAACTGCAAGTGGGAATCATTACTCTGGTTATCAATGTTTGAATAGTTAACAGCCAGAAAGACAACATTCATTCATTCATTCACAAGCTTTTTTTAAACTCAGAGATATATTGAGGAAGCAACCTTATTTACTATATGGCTGAGACAAAACACAATTGTATGAATTATGATGTGAATCAGAAACGGTCAGAAACAGACAACATTTTCTTGTGTCTAATTGTTGTTGATCTAGTCTTTTGTCTGTTGTTTAGTATTAATTGTAATGTGTCTTGGTACTTTGACTCTGGTTTGTTTTATTTACTAATGGTGTCATGGAAGGTCATTATGGCCTGAGCATTTTAAGTGTTTGACATAATACTGAAATTAGATCAAATAATCAGGATTTCCAAAGACATTCTATGATTTTCCACAGACTTCTTCTAGAAATGCCTGTTGTTTTGCTGGCTTGTGCAGTGATGTGCATTTTCTAATGTTAATGTTTGGACACAGACCTTAAGGGGAGCCTTTTTCACATTAAATACTGGGGGGGTTCTAGTTTTTTGTTGTATTAAAATCTGATTGCTGTTTTACTTACAAAATACAATATAACATCAGTCAGCAGTTGATAATCCATTTTATATCCACAACATTATATACGTTTAGTTCCATCTACAACACAGCAAAATAATTAAACTATTCCATATGCTTTATATTTAATCATTTAAGTGGGTGCCTAAATAGAGCACCGTGATCAAAAAGCCAGGCTATATCCTGTCATTTCTGTTTATTTTTGTACTAGTTTCCTTTATTTTCAATATTGTATAATTAAATATGTGTGACATTTTTTAACAAATCTGCTTCTTGAAAATTGAACACTATATTGAAAAAAAAAAAATACAAATACAAATTTGTGACAACCAGTATGCCTATAGACATAGGGAAGAAGAAGAAGCACTGTTTGCATGAACTGGTTTATTTCAGTGGATTCACAGTCTAAAATAATTTTCAGAAACCATTCTGACATAATGTATAGTTAAGATGCACATATGGGCATTTGAGATATCACAGGTACCTAAAGCATTGTAGAAAATAACAGATTGCGTCAGTAAAACAAAGTGGAAATGCAGACAGTAATGTTGAGCAAACTGCATAGTTGCTACCTTGTCAAATTATAATTCAATCAACTGCTCCTGTTTCTCCTGAGCAAAGAGCCAGTCAAACAAAAACACAACTGAATCTGTCACAAACTCTACAATCATATTAACATTTGTCACATACCACATTTTATAACAGCATTCTCCCAACAGTACAAGCACAAATATGATTAAGAACCCAAGAAAAATGCGGTCAATGTAATAGTTGGCCTTCTCCTTGAAGGTCCACTGATTCCAAGGCAGTGCACGACGGCTTTCGTTGTATTTACTTAAGAGTATCAAGTTTCTGTGTTCATCATCCAGCTCCTCCACAGGTGCCTCCAGGTCATGGCCATCTTCTGCTCCATCTGCAGCCATTTTATTGTGTTGCAATGCTGAAACTTAAAATCCTTCAATTGTCTGAGGATATTAAATAAAGACGGTATTACAATTGAGAGACTTCAGAAAAAAAAAACAAAAACAAAAAAAACTTCACAAATCTTCACACCAGCTGTTAAATTCATATTATTATCATACCTCAATGCTGATTAGCCTTTTGGACAGAATGAAGATAAAATGCAAAAATAGTGTTTTGTCTCCACAGCTACACCATGCTTATTTCCCCGAGTATCTGGTAGAGCGCTGCTGACAGGAGTGTGGTGCAATAAATGCCACGTTGGTTATGCAGCACCTACCTCACTAAGACACTGGCTGCAGATTAAACCATACTTAGCAGTTTCAAATCCCTCCACAAGGATGAAGGTGACAGATGGTAAAAATGCGCATTGATGTATTTGTGAGGGGGATAAATGGAGATGAAGAGACAGAGGGTGAAACCTAAAACAATAGCATGTTGAAATGACACCAGTCAAATCTTCCAGTCTCTGATGGTCAGAATACCTGAGAGAAACTCTCTTTCAGTATAAAGTGTGGTGAACATATCAGATAGCAAAAATATTTAACATGCATCTTTGAAACCAGGTTATAGCCTAAGGTTTCTTCAGTGTTCAGTACTGTATGTGGAGGCGGTGAGACATGAAGCAGAACCAGGCAGAAGAAGTGATGACAAAGCAGGGGGCTTCAGCAGAGTTGGAATAAATCACCTCTGCCTTAATGTTCTGTAGGTAATTATTCAAGTGCTTCACTGCCTTTTCAACATCCAGCCATAGAAATATGGCTTAAATTAGCTGAATGAGCAACAATTTCTAATAAGGACTAATGGGAGACTTTCCTTGGCAGTGGCAGAGTTTTGTTTCCTCTGGTTTAGAGATTTCAATATTAATTTGCATTCCAGGCACAGCCTCTCTCACTTTCTTTTCTCCCTTTCTGTTTATTGAATGGATTTCCTTGAAACATCAAACTTCATTGTACACTGTACTTTATATTGATCTTGCACAATAAATCCTCAGAGCACTTTGCTTTGCTTCATGTGGTTATGCAAGACCAAAATAAGCATTTGCAATTCTTCTTGTGCAAATGTAGGATCATGTAGGCATATGTGTAGAGAAGTGGACATGTTACATGAAGATGAACAAGCTTATTCTCAGGCCACTTTTTTATAATT
This sequence comes from Apogon hyalosoma, assembly GCA_037367295.1. Classification (NCBI taxonomy): domain Eukaryota; kingdom Metazoa; phylum Chordata; class Actinopteri; order Kurtiformes; family Apogonidae; genus Apogon; species Apogon hyalosoma. The sequence continues at coordinate 574,525 of JAPQRP010000024.1, forward strand.
CAGTATGAATCAATTGAGAAAGCAATTTATAAATTCAAAATAATGGAAACCATAGGATTATTTTTTCCTCTGATTACAGGCATATTTTCTTAAAACCCGAACATATGAAGAGAACATGAATAAGCAAGAAATTAAATTATTCCATGACAAAAAATGAAGCACTTGGTGTCCATTCTATGACTGAAGCTCCAGGTGTAATTTAATCCCATTAGTGTCATCGTTGCTCCATGCATTTATCATAAGCCATGGTGCAGTCACTGTTACAGATCCACTTTCTCTGTCAGGGCTGGTGTGATAGTAGTACAGGGTGTGGGTTCCGTGGATTTACATAACATGCATCGACGAGTGATCTGAATTAGTGTTACACGGAACCGTTTTATCCTGAATGCATAAACCAATGGGTTGAGTGCCGAGTTCACATGAGACATGAAGATGCCTACGTACATGGGAAACTTCGGTATCTGGCACTGTGGGCTGAAGAAGGTGATGCAGTTCATGATGTGTATGGGCAGCCAGCACACAGCAAAGAGGAAGACCACCAAGGCTAGAGATTTGGCCAGCTTCAGCTCCTTTTGATAATACCTGTCTCCATCACAGGTGGCTTCGGCGCGCCGGTTAAGCTGCCGTCTAATCACCCTGAAGATCTCGACATACAGAGAAATCATTATGGTGAGGGGCACCACCACCCAGCCAAAGAAGTTGAAGTACACCATGTAATCCATCCTCATGACGGTTGTGAATTGGCAGACAATATCACTCGAGCTGCTGAGGTTTCCTTGGGCATTGTGGTTATTCCAGCCAATCATTGGAACCAACCCAGTAAGAACAGCGAGGATCCAGCAGAGACAGACCGCCACCCATGCCCTCCTCTGGGTCACTATAGTAGTGTACCTGGGTACCGTCAATAGAAAAGAAATTCAGAGATTGCACAATTGCCTGTGCACATTTGCATGCAAATTGAATTTGTTTGAACAAATGCCAGTCCTTAGATAATTATTTAGAAGCATTTTATTTAAGTACCTGCTTTTCAGATCAGGATAAATAAAAAGTCAGATGCGTGACTGCCAAAATCCCTTAGCAAACTATGTGTATCTCAGTTATTTAGGTAGACAGAGACATTTTAATTTGCTTAAAAGCCTTTGATGCCTAGGTCATTGATTTGCATTTAACCAATCCACGATAAATGGGACCGTGTCAGACTTCAACATCGGGAACCTCCTCTTGATGGTTCCTACTCCAAAAGACAGATCCACCTTTATTGCTTTTATCAACAGAGGGGTCTAAAGCAAGTGTGACTTTATTTACTTATTTTATTACCAAAAATTGTATTACTAAGATAATTCTTATGACAAATTATGCTAGAGTCTTAATTCTGTGACAAGATAAGTATTTGTAAATGTAAATTAATTAAATTTGCTACAGTCCTGTCTTGGTATAATGACAAATAAATAGCAGCATAACTCATAGCAGCATATTTTGCTTATCATATCAAAAAACCTGTACTGAACTGGAACAAACAATCAATCATGATCTCGACATGCTTCCTATTGCTCTGAAATATGAATAATTTATTGTTCTTACTTTAAACAATCGATTAAGGTATGGATATGCGACAGGCTACGGTCATACTTTTCCAATGCTACACTCTTCCAGCAAAGTGAAACCAATTAGATTTATAGCAGAAATACTTAGTGGGAATCTTGACTCGCAGATATCGGTCAATGGCAATAGCCAGGAGGGACAGAATGGAGCTCTGTGTGATGATCAGGAGCAGACAGGAGAGGAACAGGCAAGTGTAGAACTGGGTGCTAAATCCAAGACTGATGATGATGGCCAGAGGGATGACCAGAAGCCCTACAGCAATGTCAGCCACTGCCAGAGACACAATGAAGCAGAAGGTGGTGTTGCGGAGAGCTCGGTTCACACAAACTACCAGCACCACCAGCACATTCCCCAGCACTGAGGCCAGGGCGATAGCTGTCTCAATGGAGATGTATAGCATGTCCACATGTTCCCGAGGCTGGATTCCAGGAGATGAAGACATTTTCACTTCTATTCTTCTGCTTGTGTTGTTGTAAAAAAGATTAAAAACGGTAAAAATGTTAAAAAAAAAAAAAAAAGAAAGAAAGAAAGAAAAAGGCTGAAAGTTGCCTTCTCTTTGAGTTTGCTTCAGCTTCTATTCATCTTCCATTAGACTTGCTCTTCAGCTCAAAGAAATGTTCCTTGTCTCTTTTCCACATTCACTGACTGTTGCATGATGAAGTGTGTAGAACAGTAAATCTCCAACATCTTGCCTTAGCTCTGGACAAAGCTGAGTACCAGTGCATCACTACACTTCCACATCCTTTTACTCTCCCTCTATAGTTACTATGCTCTCTCTCGTCTGCAAACGGAGCCATAAAAATTGAGGGGAGGGACTTGATTTCTGCAGCAACCTGCAGCAAATTTGCTTGTGTGCCTGCAGTTTGTCAAAGGAAATGCTATCTGTACATAATGAGAGGCAAGATGCCTTTTGATAAAGGTGTTAATCTTTCATATTTTGAATTTATGGAGGGAGGTGTTTGAGTTTAAGCCTCTTACAAATATATGGATGCCAGCATCTGCTGATAAATGACATTGTAAAGCCAAAGATACATCTAAGAAGTGCACAAAATATCTTTGTCACAGTACTTTGATGCCCGCATTTAACAATTATTAGATTAGAATTTGGGCATGTGCCGCAGGGAGAGCATGAGTGAAGCGGCAATTACCAGCTCCAGTCAGCAAAATTATTCTCAACATCATCACCAGTAATTCCAGTTTATATTTTCATTTTTCTCTCATTTGTGTTTTTTTTTTCCACCTGTCCTTTTCTCTGCACTTGCTTGTTGTATGTTGCTGGTGTTAACAGTGAAATTTCCCCACATTGGGATAAATAAAGTAACATATTATCGTAAATCCTTATCAATCATTTTATTGACTATTTTCATACCCTATATAAAATGACTGCAATGTTTATTTTCATTTAGTCTTTTTAGTCCATGAAGTCTGTTTCCTCTGTTGAGTTCAAGTGCTGCTCTTGCTCTGAGGTTGCTCGCAGTTTTGAGCAGTAAACCGTAATTAACAAAGCAGTCCATTTTGTATTATGCAACATTAATGGATCCATATCCTCATATGGATGCTAGATAGTTATTGTACTAAATGGTGTCCTTTTGCCTGTATAATGTGAGTCCATTATAGTAAGAATCATCCTCAGTGTTACTGGAGTCTGATCACTTTATCTATGGATAATCAACTTGAATTTGGAAGAAACTGACTATATTGGATTATATGTAATGGCAGACCATTTGTAGGTGAGCTCCTATATGTACCTTATGCTAAAGAGAGCACATTTCACAAGCACTGTCTAAGCTTTATATTACTTCAACTGTGCAGGGTAAGCGGCAGCTAGGCAGCGGATCCAAAAGTTCAATCAACTTAATTTAATTGTCTGTCTGGAGATGGGGAAAAAAAGTTTGGAGAAAAAAGAAAAATTGGCAGCAAGTATCACTGACCAAGCAAATCACTGAGATGGTCTTCAGTTGCTTAAGAGAGCATATTCAGTGTTTGCCTGTATATAGACTTGTATAATCATTCTGCTTTTTTTGTACCGAAAGTGATGACTCAAGATATTGTTTTGGGTCACTGAGCATTTGAGAGTTTATATGCAGACAATCAATCAGTTTTATTGTTTCCCTACCATCCCGCATAGATTTTCTGGGCTAGAGGTCCTCATGCATCATCACTTTTACACACTACCAATAAGCGTTAGACATGCAAAATACATCCAACATATTGCTTTTAAGAAACCATACACCACAGAAAAACAAGACCTGTAAATGCAGATTTCTTCCATAAATATTCCACTGCTAAACTTTTCTTTGATTTCAGGACACAGCACACCATTATCTATGACCAGAAGAAATTAATTTGACTATGAGCCCACTGGAATCCATTTGGGCATGTGCCACAGGGATGGCATGAATGAGGCGGCAATTACCGGCTCCAGTTAGCAAAATTATTCTCAACATCATCACCAGTCATTCCAGTTTAATGCTAAATTTACTTCACAGTCATGTGATAATTCCTTTGCAATGCTGTCTGTACTTGCGTTCGCTTTAATCAGTCGACCTTGGCTGTTTTCCAAGAGAATATGAGTGTTTCAATTAATAAGCAGGACACAGTGCAGTTGAAAGTAAACAGGATGTGGTTCTGAAATTGAATATATAAACCAATTTTCTCCAGCAGTGAGCTGATGAAATGGTGCATGATGACATTAGTCTAGAAGCTTTGGGTTCTGTTTGTCTTGTGTCCCTTCATTCTTTATGTATTTGCTAATTTCATGTTGCTGGATCTAAACCTGGCCAATGCTTTTGCAAGGTTAAAATAAATTCACTAAAAAATTAAAACATTAATGAGAGTAAGAAAATCAAAACTGAACATTAGAATTAAATCTAGAATAGGCAATTCTAACACCTTTTTACTGGAAACACTCATACAAAAACTGTGTCTACAAATGTATATGTATCTGTAACACTATTGACATTCATATTCATATTTGGGATTTGGTGGTAACATGGAACTGAGAGAAATCTGGACACTCATTTTCCTGTATACATTCATTCATTCATTTTCTGAACCTGCTTTATCCTCACTGGAGCCTATCCCAGCTGCTTATGGGCGAAGGCGGGGTTCACCCTGGACATGTCATCAGTTCATTGTAGGGCTGATATATAGAGACAAACAACCATCACTCTCACATTCACACCTGTGGGCAATTTAGATTAACCAACTAACCTATCAGTGCATGTCTTTGGATGGTGGAAGGAAGCCGGAGTACCCGGGAAGAACATGCAAACTCCACACAGAAAGGTCCCACCCCCATCAACTGGTGTTGGAATCAAACCCAGGACCTTCATGCTGTGGGGCATGAGTGCTAACCACTGCACCACTGTGTCGCTCATCCCTATATACTTGAGAAATATTAGTACTTTGGTTCAATTTTGCTGCTGCTGTTAGTGCAGTCACCTATGATGTTTATCAAACACTGTGTCAATTGAATATGACACCTTTGTTGCTGCTGCTTAACGCTATAGTTACTATATCTACAGGACAGGCAGATTCAGCTCTATGAAATGTTGACATCATGTTGTGAATATGTCTTACCAGCATTCATGTGCTGTCAGCAACAGGAGACGACATCAACAGGTAACATGTCCTCCACCTATTACGGAGCCAAAGTCCCACCCCTTCCACTTATGGGACCTAACTTCAGAAAAAAAATGAATGGCAGTCAGTGGTGAATAATGTTTGTTTTTTTTTTAATCCTTTGTGTGTTGTGGTACCATTTACAACTATGACGTTTATCAATTTTAAAATATGATTTCATATGGAAACATTGTTGACCCCCCCCCAAAAAAAAACAAAAAACAAAACAAAAAAACAAAACATCTAGTTATGTCACAAACAGCTCAGTGGACTGAATCTCTTGTCACATGCCTTGGCACAGTTTATGTAAATCTTTGAGAGTGAGATTAAAAGAGGTAAATATAATTTTAAGTCAGGTCATGTTGAAGCTGCAGAGACATCGTCAGACTCAAAACAGATCATGGACAGAGACAATGAGATGGACCCTGTGACTTTCGGTGTATTCCTTATATTTACATATCCTTACAGGGTGATACTATAACAGATTACAACAAACTGGGACTTTCTTGACTTGTAAAATTGTCTTTTAAATTGAGAAACATCACACTTGTGGGTGATGGCATAATTAAAAAAGAATCAAAAAATAACTTGTTTCTCGCCATTCGACTGTAATTAAAACATTTTTTCTCTAAATTATCTCATAGGGCACAACCGGAAGGGGCGGGACTCGCAGTTCTTTTATGATCTGTCACCTAGCCTGTTAATCAGTTCAGATAGCCCCAATTAGTGTGTTTATAAATTCCATGACATTGACATTATTGTCATTAAACATAACTGTGTGTGTTAATATGTATTAGCTGAAACTATTCAATGGTATTTATTATTTTATTGTTCAGTGATGTGGTTGGTGTTTTCAGTATGTTCTAGGTTAATCCGTTGCTGACTCCACCCACTTGTTTCCATAAAGTCAACATGGCAATGACATTGTCACACTAGAGATATTCGATACCACGGATTTCCTTTCTAGTCCAATACCGAGTAAAATTCTCACTGGTATTGGTGATACCGATCCAATTCTGATACTTTGTACAAATTCACTTAATGTCTGGAAAATCTAAAAAAAAAAAAAAAAAAAAAGTGTATTTCAAATCATAACTTCATAAAGAATACAAGACATGAGGGTAATTATTGTTTAATTATTACAAACTATTATAAAAAAATTGAATGTGTTAACATGAAACATGAAAATACTGAATATGTAACACTTCAACAAAAGTATCCAACACTGACACGTTCCCTCATTCACTAGTTTTTGTTGCGGAACAATAGCATATTTACTGTTTTCCTCTTTAATTTGTTCTGTTTTTTGCTCAGTACAGACTGAGTGAGTCAGAGCTGACAGAGTTTAGCTACTTTCCAGTGTGTTCCTGACATACATTACCTCAAATGACCGAAGTATCAAAAATATCGATATTTTGGTTTGTGAATCAATTCTAGACTGTAAAGATCTGGTATCGGAGATATCGATATTTGAGTATCGATCACATGACTATGTCCGCATGTCAAGACTTCAAACCTGTAAGTCACAAGCCAATGAGTGCGATAAACATAATGCAGGCCTATATAATTAGTGGACAAACGAACTGTCACTGATTCCTTTCTGACGTTTTGAAGCCAATAAATTTATGACTTGGCCATCAACAGGTTGGAGCCAGTAATGACCATATTTGGAATAAGGGGCGGGGCTGCAGTAGCGTCAGCGGTCAGAGCCAGAGGTGAGCTAATGCTAAATGCTAACTTCCTGACAGGAAAATTGTAAACCTCTTGCATAAGTCATTTTACAGTCTTGTTAGTGGAATCTGTTACTCCCACCACAACGTGACTTTGGTGTCAGGGTCCTTGTCCCCTAAAGGTTAAAAGTTAATTCACTTTGTTCCCCCCATAGGGAAATTTTGGTCTCTGTGTTTTGCCCCTTCCTAGCATCAGCCCAGCATTAGCGATTAGCATTTAGCACATTAGCAGTGAGCAGGCATCCAGGGACCATCTGTAGTTCCTCATGAGTACCCTGCTCAAAAGCACTGACAGAAGAATTAACCTATATGTACTTGTATTTAATGGTGAAGGAAACCTCTGAAACCTGTACAGTGTGTGGAGAGAATAGGCAAACTCACCAGTGAGGCTGAAGTGCTACTCACTACACACCACCAAAACCCACGAAAGACAAGAATTTACAAAGAACCCAGGCTTTTTTTTTTCCCCTATTCCAGAATTAATTCTGGAATTATAAAAATGGCGTCAAACCTGTCTCCAGTGCTGGCATGGTGCTTAAGAGTGCAAAAGGTAGGCCTGACTATATTTGCCTAATTTGTCTACTAGTTACAAAGCAGTGTTAAGAAATGTCCCTCTATGTAACCCAACTAATTTAACTTCATTTCCTGTGTCCACTGTGGTTGATTACGTATCTATAGTCCTACTTCAAGATACTCACCTGGTATGATGAGGATGGTTTCCATGGAGATGATGGAGCATTGACTGCCCCAAGAAAATGGTGTCAAATAGACAACAGGTGTTCAGATTCTGGAGAATCCTGGAGGATGTGGCCAACCAGACTCTGATGACCAAGTATTATCACATTGAAGGTTTGGGAACCATCAGTCATTGCACATCCATGGAAAGTGGTGAGTCCCTGTTTGTTTTTAAGTATTCTGGTGTTAACGCTTTGTGTTTCAGCTGTTGTTTCTACCCTGGAGAGAGGCCTGTGTGGTTGACTGATTAGCTATGTGATAAGGTGGTAGCTGTATGCTTTTCTTGTTGTGAAAGATAAAGCTTTTTTTTTTTTTTTCCATTTAAATACCAAGTTATGTTGTGGTACAAAAAGTTGGGTTTAAATTTTGTGGAACTAAATGTAGCTTCCACAAAGTGTTCTGTATATGCATCATAATTTTCTACAGTAGAATCTGACATGTGGCTGAAGAAGTGGTCCTTTCAGTTTCATTTCCATTTTTTTTTTAATTTTTACAGTTATTGATCAAATATAGACAATAGACTGTGTGTGTGTGTGTGTGTGTGTCTGTGTGTGTCTGCGTGTGTGTGTGTGTGTGTGTGTGTGTATGTGTGTGAAAATGAAATTAAAATATCTTTATTGATTTCAAAATTATAGAGATTGCACTATCAAAGTGTCAGCACATGATGTCAGTGTTACAGGGCTGCCGAAAATTTGTTTACCTCTGAAACAGTGAAAGCTTTTTACTAATAAGGACCCACAGTAGTTCCCTGCGGTACTGCATTGTCATCATTTTCATTATTTGTCTATGTAGGTTTTTTGAAATATGTCACATTTTTGACAAAATCACTGCTTCAGCCTATTTTTCTCCATTATGCATACTCAGTGACTCATCGGCTTCATGCTGATTCAGGGAAATGAAGGCGATTACCTTACTATGATGAGCTGTTCAACATTTATATCAAATTGGTTTACCACACAGTTGTATGATTCATGCCAGAAATCAGACGTGTAACAGTCTGTTTGAGTGTTAGCATCAGTCTTAACAAGACTAATAATGGTCATTAAGGCTAACTCTCCATTTACGAGCAAATCATTTCCCCCTTTACCCTTTTGTTTGCTGTAATTAAAGAGGGTGTGCAGTTCCTTTAGCCAGTTTCAGATTCTGTTGACATGGTGAAAAACTGACTCATATTGTCAGCAAGTAAAATAAATGGCTATATGGCCATCAGGTCTGATAGAAAGTTAAAGTTAGCTTGATTTTGTCTCATGTAAAATAATCATACATATCACTAAATCGTGAACTGTCCATTGCCTGCTGAGTCATTCTAACAGAAGTAGTGTAGAGAAAAAGAGAAAAGGAAGTGAAGCAGGCAGCGAAACAAGAAAGCACTAATGAAAGTTGAAGATAGGCAGACTGCACATGTTCAGATTGTTTATTTTGCACAAAAGCTGCAGACAGTCTGGCGACACTTCGTCTGATTTACGTTTGTTGGTGCATCATTAGAACAGGATTGGATACGGAATTTACAAGGCATTGTTTTCCTTAAATGTGCTGCACGTGTAACAGTGAGAACTCTTTTGTTTGCTGTTTTTCTTCCACTCTACTTTTTCAGAGATCACTTTTCAAACATACAAGATCTTTTTTTTTCCTTTTTTTTTCCACTGATAACACAACAAGGTTTATTCAGGCCTTAGATTTATGAAATAATTACCACTTATAACCTATGTCTAAAACACAACACCAAATGAAAAACATATAAAATGTATTATTATTCTATCTTAACACAAAATATAAGCAGGAATACAAAGCAGGAAATTAAGCAGGAATAGATCTACACCAGTTTATATCCCTTGCTTTACTGAAATACTGAGTTTAATTTTTTTTTTTAATTTTTCTAATTATATTACATTTAATTTTTCTATTTTTTTTATTTCTGCTTTTTTATGTATGTATGTTTATTGTTTGTTTTTTTTCCCTTTTAAACACACGTAAAACAAAATAATAAAACAAAACACAGGCTGGGAGTGGTTAAAAAAATGAAATTATATATATATAGACACACACACACACACGAGTGTACACACATATATGCACATACACATTCATTCTATATGTATGAGAGGTACAATATACATTATGTAGTGTACAATACAATACAGTGGAAGCTGGATATAAAGAAAATAATTTTTTATACAAATGTTGTCATTATAGCAGAAATGTTCACATTTATAAAGTTAAGGAATGGTTTCCATATTCTTACAAAGGCATTGATCTTGTGGTGCATGAGACAGGTCAGAAAGTCCAGGGGTGTGAATCCCATTAATATCCTATACCACCCCACAACTGAGAGTGTTTTATCCAAAATACAGTGCTGTAGAATATTTTTCCTAGCACAGAATGCTGTAACATTGTACAGTTTTTTTTTTTTCGATATACGTCAGGTACACAGATACTAGGAAGGCCCAGAAGCAGAGAAACCGGGTCCAGTTCGAGCTTCATTTTGAGAGCTGTTTGTATTTCAAATAATACATCATTCCAGTATTTTTGTTTTTTTAACACAAGACCAGAGACAGTGAGTAAGATCCCCAATTTCTGTCCGACATTTAAGACAAACTGGAGAGACATCCTTTCCATGCTTGTGAAGATGGCTTGGAGCAACATGTGCTCTGTGCAGTATCTTAACCTGCAATGCTCTTGTTCAGTTACAAACTGAAAATTTCCTTGCATTATCCCAAATGTCTTCCCACATCTCCTCAGTTTTTACAGCACCCATTTCCCTCTCCCACATTCTCCCAGTACGAGATCTTTTTTGATGGCTGAACATGTTTTCTCATATTAGGTGTCATTTGTAGATTGGTAGAAACCCTTTCATGTTTTTATCATGTGTCAGAGCAGATATCACCACTGCCTCCTGCACCACCACAAAAACGTGACACAATGCAGTGCTTTTGAGAGTTAATATTATGATCATGCTCTGAAAAATTAATTCTCAGAGATTGCAGGTTGCATGCATGTCATATCACATCATAGACTGAAGCTGTTCTCAGTCACACAGTCTGTTGGTAGCCTAATTGCTAACATTATTTCAAGACTTCATTAAGAGAGTCACTCTATTCTTTTTGTTACTTCACTGCTTCTTTGCACACTTTTTATGTACATGCATGCAGCTATTACTTCTTTAGTTCAGAGAATTTACATAGAAATATTTCTGGCATTTTCCATGAAAAAGTCATTGGGAGGTTGTGTGTAAATTTATGTACCCAAAGGCATCATTAAAAGAAAGTGGTTTTTGCACCTGGAGGTGCAATTTGCTTTTGCATTATAAGTCATTACACATTTTTTTTAGTTTTAGTGTAAAATTTGTAGATTTTTGTGTTAGAAATCCAGGATGGTAATTCTACAACTGGTGGCTTAAGTAACATCTTTACAAATTTTGATAAAAATGAACTTTTGCTCCCCCCGTGAAATTAGTTGAAGTTAATGTTACTGAGAGCTGCCTTTGTATGTTTCTAATGGTAGGTGTGACATGCATGGTTTCATGTAGTTATTTCCAAAACACTTGAGAAATTTGTCTCATTTCCTCTTGACAGATTTCTTATGAGGGTTATTTTCACATGCCTGTTGTGGATTAAAAGTGTGTTTCTGTATAATTTCTATACATTACAGTAATGATCATGTGCATGTAGAACTTTTTTCACAATGGTACTTTCAAAATTGCATCACTTTAAATTTATTTACCTAAAAAAGCAATTGTAGGAGTGGTATCACAGGGTACAATCATAAGCAGAGACACAGAACTTCCTCAAAGGTTTCACAAGACTGAGATGAATGATAAATTACACAGCCTAGCATACTGAGGCTCAGACTCACATTCAGAAACACCACACTGGCAACCATCAAACAGTCAAGGAACAGATACAACTATGGACGTAGGTGAAGTGGTGTACACGTTGGTGGAGGTGCTCATTGCCATTAGCTGCTGTGTGGGTAACATGCTGGTGATTTTGTCACTGTGGATCAGTAAGAGTATCCAGCAGCCCACCTACTGCCTTATCGTCTCTCTGGCTGTGGCTGACTTCTTGGTTGGATGCGTGGCCATACCACTGGCTGTAGTCGTGGATGGACGAGTGGACACATCATTCAGCGCTTGTCTCTTCATCAGCTGTGTGGTCATCCTGCTCACTCTGGTCTCAGTTTTGACTCT
>JAPQRP010000024.1:586501-599596 GCA_037367295.1 Apogon hyalosoma
GGTGGGGGCTACATGTAAATAAATCAAATACAGTTAGTGTGGAGGTGTTTATTTTGTCAGTGTAAGTTAAATATTACAAAATAAAAAAATGTATTATTCTCTATTGTGTTCATGGTACATTAAAAAGAGGAAAAAGTAGTTTTATCTTACATTTCCAATGCTTATATCTCTATGGCTTCTGGCGATACCCGTTCCATTTTATAGATTTGTCAGCACAAAATGCAATAAACCAATACCATTTTAATACAGCAGTTGCGTCTCGAGTTTTTAATTGTGTCTTGTTTTGACAAAAATAAAAAAAGACAATGTGTTAACTATGCAAAACTACAAAACAGACAATGGTTGGAGAAGTCCATCATGAACCAAAATAACCTTCAGACATGCAACACTGCCTCACAGTGTAACTTCCACAGAGTAATTATCATCAATGTCAAAACTACAAAATTTCCAGCCTTATTAAAACTAAATAAAATACAAATCAGGAACTTCAAGAGGTCAAATGGATCCAACAGGGCACAATATTCAGAGTAGAAAACAAAAATCACTGCACAGAAAATTGATGCCGTGTCTGTTTCATTATGGGGCTGACATTAGGGAAAGTGGTATTTACTACAGCTTCAGTATCGGGGGTACATGGACATGGGCGGGGGGCCCTGGCCCATGCTGGGTGCTTGTCTTGGGGGAGGCTGCTGTGAGGCCCCGGCCTTCACTAGGTGATTGATTGACGGCCCACTCTGAATGAGGGTGTCCAAAGCTTTCTGGACACTCGGGTTGTCAAAGTTGATTCCTGAAGTGGCGTTGGGGGCTCGAAGAGCGGCTGGTGGCATGCGGCTTGGCGGAGTGCCATAACCCTGGGATCCGGCTGACGAGGGACCGGACATGGTGGGGCGCTGCTGGTTCTGGGAGGAGACCGGCATAGCTGAAGATGCACCCATGGAGCTATAGACCTGGGAGGACCCGGTGGAGCTGGCGGCCGACGGGACCCCGGTGACCGCAGAGGTCCCGCTGTTACTGAACAGGCTCAGGATCTTGGCCTGGAGCTCCTGCTGGTGGCTGGAGTTGGACGGACCGCTAGAGCCGCCGGACAGAGTGTGAGCAGAGTGGGAAGGAGGCGGCAGACAAGCAGCGGACGACTGCATGTCATGGTGCGATACCACAGGAGGAGCAGCATGGACCGCAGCTGTCGGCACACGAGGAAGGGTCAGTTTCATTTGGCGGTCTAGAAGGTGGATTAGTAGTTTTAGTTTCATGCAGATCAAGAAATTAATTACTACATTTTAGTGTTCAGGTATAAAAGAAAGCTTAGATTTATGGAATTTACTTCCCATTCCATTTTGTTTTAAGTTTGTGTTCATTGTGATATTTACTTTTCCTGTTTTAAAAAGTACAATTTTCTTTTTTTTTTTTTTTTTTTAATTTATAGAAAAATGAGACTAAAACTGAGAAAACCCAGTTATTCTGGTTTGCACACAAATCTAAATTCAGATGAAAACAAGGTTTCTGGAGGGTTCGATGCCTTTTTAGGGTGCAGTTATCCCAGGTCTGGATATTGAATATATAAAACAATACTTTACTGGTGACTTTGTTTTTCTGACCGCCAATGTGACTTTAAAATTTTCAAACCTAAAGTTCCTAATTTATCCATTTCTTCCTGACTTCTACAAAATGCTAAATCCAAAGCCTTGGCATAATTCTAAACTTTACCCCTTAAAGTTCATATTATTAAACTTATGCCATTTAAAAAAAAAAAACAAAAAAAAAAACCCAGCCACAGAAAAGGATGAGTACCCAACCGATTTGATTATGTAAGTATAAAGTCTTTACCTGGATCTGTTGTGCTTCGTGACAGTCGTGCTCTTTTGTCCTTCAAATATGCAATCAGACCATCCAGTTCCTCTGGGGTTAAAAATCTAACCAGTAATGACAAAAGGAATATTAGTGAACTCGGCTGCGACTGCTTAATCACCTCTTTGATTTTTCACTCTACAGTATTTGTGGACGATATCCAACATATTAAAGCTGATACCTGTTTTCAGACAGCAGTGTGATGGAGGGGAGAACAGAAACAGGGTGCGTTTCTCTGTCGGGTTCTCTGAGTAACACATCGTCAGCCATCTTGGCAGCCTTTCTGGCAATTTCCTCACGTTCTTTTTCACGGTTTTCAACTTTGTATGTGTCGTAGTTGTGGGCAACCAACATCATGGCATCCTGCATTGGCATGTTCCGATGCTCTGTGGAAGTACAGATGACGGTCAGGTCAAACAAACCAAAAACCCATGAACATTCTTATGTGACCGATTATAGCACTAGTCGACCCATTACCTTGTGGTGTACCAAACAGGATGTTGACGGTGCAGGACCGGTGGACCTGGTGTTGCTGGGTGATGATGATGGCAAAAGGAGTGCGGGCACGACCCACGTCCTCCAGAGCTTGAGTCAGAGACACTTCTGTGTTGAGAAAGATCAGATCCACCACCATGCCCAGATCACGGACCTTCCGCCCGACTGTCTCTGCATACTCCCTACAGTAGTATTGAAACAAGTACACACAGGGACACACACACGCACACACACACACAGGCGCAATATGAAATGAAAACATGTCGTGTACTGGTTGAATTGTTACAGATCCACCTCTGGTCTGTTTTTTCCTGAAGGTCGGACAGTGAACATACTTTTGAGCCTTGTTGACGACGATCACAGAGCAGTCAACAGGACGGTCGGTGTCATGCCGACGCTGGAGCTCTTCATAGTACTGTCGGTACAGTTCATTACGCCGACGCTCCTCTGGTCTTGTGCGATCATCTGCAGCTGAGATGTTTTATTAGTGTCATTGTTTTCTGCGTTTAATTACAGACCTTCAACAACCATTAAAAACCATCAGTTAAGGGAAAACATTTCTATACATTTATCGTAAAAGCATGAACATCTTTAAGACAACTCAAAAATGTAACAGAGCATTTAGTGTGATCGAAGACAAGACAATGCTGCATGATTTATCATTTTGAAGATGACACTTTAAGTTTACTGGACTTTCAATAAAACCCTCTTTCATAATTACAACAAAAATCAAACTCAAATGCTTTACCTTTCAAAATATGCACAATATATTCATCTGACCTCAGTGCATTCATATTCACAACCGATGCACCTTTTCTTTTAATCTCACCCTGCACACATCCCATACCCGAGTGTAAATATCCTCATGTTGTATTTATTTCTTTTATCTGTAGTATAGTGTTGGCTTTTTGCATATTTTAGCATTTCTTTATATTTTTGCATATTGTCAATACTTTTCAATATAATTTTGTGATATTTTTTTAGTTTCATTGCTCTTTTGCTGTTTAAAGAGAAACAGGTGCTAAAATGATTTTCATTGTTCCTGTAAAAAAAAAATACATAAACAGGAATGCCTATACTCACGATTATTTTTTTTCCACAATGATGTACATTGTATTATGCTATAAATATCTATAACTATGTTTCATAATGGCAAAAAGTTTAGAAATTAAAGCAGAAGACAAAGTTTTATCCAAAAAAGGGAAGCTACATTAGGCATACGCGCACCGAGCCAAAGATTAAGATAAAAATGTACCTGGATTCTACCTGAGAGCACCTGCTAATTTCCTTTTTTGACAAAGTTTTATTTTTCAAAATGTATCACCTCTCTGTAAGTAGTGTCGGTTATAACTGCAAGCACTTTCAAGCACTTAAAACTAAAATTCAAGCACTTTTCAGATCTTGGAAAATACAACATTAAAATTCAAGCATTTTCAAGGATTTCAAGCACCTGTACGAATCCTGATGATATTTAAAGAGGTGTACTGACCAAAGAAAACTGGGACAAATCACAGAAATTTACAAAGAAAATTATTTTATGAAGATGTGGAATGTGTAGGGCGGAGGATGTGGTTCAAGTAGAAACGACTCTAAAAAGGTAAAAAATTTGGTAGGCAGTGGATCCTAGATCTGCTCGCATACCCTCTTGCTCACGCCGTCCGTTCCAGGGGTCTCTGTAAGGGTCCCTGTGGGGTTCTTCCTTCCTCCTATAAAAGTCGTCTGCAGCGCTGCCGCTGCGGTAGAACCGGTCATAGTCCTCTCTGCTGTAACATCATGTCAGATGGGAAACATATGATCACTTATCTTTGGTTTGTGTCTTTTTGGGGCCAACAGCTGGTGGGCAGACTCTGCTCACCTGAATGCAGGATCCCTGGGGTCGCCTCTGTTGTCCTTGTCTCTGGTCTCCGAGCTCCGGTATCGGTAATCATGGTCCCGAGAGGAGTGGCCACCTGGTCTGGGCTCTCGGCCAGAGTCCCTCGCGTCACGGCTGTCTCGTGGCTCTCGGGAATCCCTGGTTTCTCGAGACTCTCGGGCATCACGTCCCTCTCGCCCATAAACAGGTGAACGAGACCGAGGTCGGGGTTCTCTGCTGTCCCCATAACCGCTATAGGGGGCCCTGAGAGAACAGCACTGAATTAGAGCAGGGACGGTGGTAGTCTCTACTATGAATTACTGCAGTAGGGTTGGGCAATGTGACAGTACAAATGTGTCTGAGATTTGACAACACTGTTACTAACACAGGGTCTGACTGACGGTTTAACATGTTAAACCCAGAGAAGCTTCAACATACTGGTGACTGATACCGAAGCTGGACTTCCATGATTACTTGACATTCTGGGTTTTATTTTTGACAGGGTTTATTATTCTCAGTTGAAATCTTAAAGCTTATGTTAGTTTTATTGTTTTGAGTGTTTCAGCTCAGGTGTGTCATGTGAAGAATGTTTCTGTTCATGCGAGAGTGTCAAAGGAGAAAATACTCAAAAGGTAAAGTAGAGAAACAGTTATTTTACACCATTTCTTCAATTCTGAGAATATAGTTTTGTGAAATACACTGTTGGTATGATATAAACTGCTGCTTGCTGCAATAGATGTTAGCCACATCACCCATTCCTACAAAAGAGGTTCAAAGGAACTCTTGTCAATACCTAGTGCAGACCTATAGTGGATATTTTAAAATTAAATCAGATTTGGTAGGAAGTTTGTTTAGATGGATAATCAAAGTAAACACTAAACACAACAGAATCAATCCTGGAAGTGTTTCTGGAGAACGTGCCTTCTATAAAAAAAATAAAAAAATAAATGAAAAAAAAGAGTGTACAGTTGTACAGTTGAGATTTTCATAAAGATACCTTGACCACTGAACCATTTTTCAGCAGGTGTTTGTTTATTAAACACGTTCAGCTCAGTTTTCTTATCAAATATTTGTTCTTCAATAATTCCAACTGCGAGTACGTCACGGAAAATGTTCACAATTCCATTTCAGAATGTATAAATCTGTGGCGAGATGGATTAAAAATAAGCAACATTAAGTATTTTCAGCGTGTTTGACGCAAAAGAATATTCAGTGAACTTCGACTGTATGTACACGCCAGGTACATCCAAGTGTCCTTAGGGAAAAACTTTGATGCGAGGACTTGTTTAGCGCCACGTACTGGATCACTGCTGTGGATGAGCATCGCGAATCACAGAGCGCTGTGGACAGTGTCACCACCCAGGAAAAGTAGCAAAGCTGGTGTAGCGCCAAAAAGAACGGCTGCAAACCTTTTGGTAACTACAGAGTAAATATAACTTACTGACCAAAACCTTCACAGCCTTAGAATTCATATTTACTGAACTTGATTTCTTTAGTGTGTATGATACAGTGGACACCTCATTAGCTATAACAGTATGTACCTGTTTTATGAATACAGAGTAGGGGAGGAAGAGCATGACATGTTTGCACTCATTTGTCTGCAACTCAAAAGTTGCATACTGTAAATATAAGATGAAATCCAGCGCTGAATGAAAGCCATAAAGCAAGAACCTTTGAGACAAAGACACTAAATTACATTCATATGGCTTTTTTTATTTCAACATGTGGAAATTATAATTTCGGAGAAATACCGACGTCCCATAAATAGTACGGCAGATCCCATCAAGTGGACCCCACCACTGGCGGAAATGACAGGTGAGCACAAGTTAAATACGCTTTGTTTGTTTTTACCGGCCCCTCAGAGGTGATGGTAGTCCTTCATACCCATTTCGCATTACTTTACCTTCGTGGAGGGCTCTGCTGGGATTGAAGTTTAGGTTGCCGTCGCTCCACTGCCATATTTACATCTGAAAATAAATCAATCCAAACGTTGAACATAACAGTGAAATGAAAAATCATTTTATGTTCACGCAGAATGGAGTAGCCGCATCAACACTCCCAGGATCCAAGTGAAAATGAGCTCCATTATTCCAAGCTTGAAAATCCAAAACGGACGAGGTCAAAATGCAGAAAATCGAGATGCCAAATGTGATAAATTGAGTATTAGATTGGAGAGGAAATAACGGAATTCCTTTTCAAGTCAAAGAAAATTTTGTAAAACAGAAGTGGACCTTAAACATTTATGGAAAATCAAGAGTCTGAACAATTAATTTGGATTCAGCACCTTCCAGAAAACCACAAATGTACAGCTTTATTGAGTGATCAACTTCACACTGAAAAAAAAGTCAAAATATAATTGTGAATTAGACAAATTAAGATGTGGCCTTGGACAGTTTTTAATATTGCAACAATTTCTTGGCTGTATATGCCAAAAAGGCCACAGAAGCAAAGTACAAAAGTCAGAGGAATAATAATTACTTCAACATGTAGCTTCTATCATAAAACCTATGCATTTTGTGAAACACTGGTAGTTTGTGGATGAATGTACTCATGGTTTAATCATCTCTCAATCAATGTTTTGTGGGTATTAATAGTTTGCAAAATATTGCGAATATCTGGGGACCTTCACAAGCAATTGCTATTCATAGCACTATGAGATCAAATCCACAGATACAATGATTGATGATGATTATCAGAGTCGTGTCCAGTTGGTGTTTGAGCACAAACATCCATTTACTTGGTTTCTATTATGACTAAAGAAACCAAACAAATGAACTGTCCAATTGCTGTGCGATGACGCCTACTGCGGTTAAGGCTTACCTATTTTATAACCTTTATATATTCGACCTTTTTGGGCTGCCTTTGCTGCTTCAGCTTCCTCAATGCGATCAAATTGTACAAATCCAAACCCACGAAACATGGATACGCCTGAAAGAGGAACATTTTAAACCGCATAAACTTAGGACCATTTTCAAGAACATTTTGGATCCCTACTCGTCTACCATCTTTAAAAGTTCATCTATAAAATAATTACAAGTAAGGCATGCTTGCATTTTAAGTGGTGATTTTTATTGGTTTTTAATGATTAATGATTGCCAAGTTGATATCATTGAAACTTTAAAATGAACTATTACTCTTGTAAATATCTCAATAAGTTTCATAGTCAGAGGTAAACTGCTTAATCTAAAGTTTTGTCATGTGTTTGCCAAGTTGTTGCTTAAAGTGTATTGTTTACTGACCGACTATCTTCCCGTATGGGTTGAACAGCTCTTCCAAGTCCTTCTTTTCCATGTCGGAGGTTGGCAAATTCCCAACAAAGATCCTTCTTTCCAAATCTCTGGGGTCATTACTGCTGCACGAGCGTGAGTAACGCCCCGGCGATGTGCTGCGGCTTCGTCTGCGAGACATGACTCAATCCTGAGGTTTTTCTGTCTTCGTACGTCTCAAATGCCAGAAAAAAAGTTTTGCACGCGTACAAGCTCCTTTAAATTGCCGTCCACGATCCTGAAACATGTCAGTGAGTTAAGAGATCAAATTCCTTCAAGGGGTAAAAAACGGTCACAAAATTCAGGGTAAAAATTAAACGCTCAGGAAAGTTTGTAAATACTCAAACTGGAAATGAACAATGGTCCTCAAAACCGCAAATCTTTGTTGAAGAAAATATTTAATTCAATTGATAAACTTGTAGCGAGCCTATGAATAAACAATACAAGACATATTACCAAAAACGCAAATGTATGTCATAGACTTTGGTACGGTGTAAAACCATGTGGCCACATGACTTCACTGTCATTAGCCCCTTTTACACAGCACTTCTGTTATGGGAATATTTCACCTTTATTCTGGAACGACGTCTGTGTAAACAAAATGGTGGGATCATTTGGTCCCACCTTTATTGCGATGCCTCTGGAGGTTGTAACAGCCATGATAAAGGTAGAATCATGATTTCGGAACGCTATGTAAAAGGAATACCTCTTGCTCTGCAACCAAGGTGTGACGTTTTGATGATGGCAACCCCCACGCCTGAGAGACAGCGGGCGCATATGGAGGCCCTGGCACGGATACATGCCAGGGATGCCACAGGGCTACACACCATTTTCACCGAAGTTTCAACAAAGCCGAAGGACCGGCACTCAGGGCGGCTGCCGCAGAATTCATGCCAGTGTCTCCATATGTGCAATATATGCTGCGATGCATCATCACCCATTTGATTCCGGAATGCAGGTCCGCTGTGTAAAAGTCCAGCCTGTCTCACCTCTGTTACTCCTTCGGCTTGGCTGTGTAAATTGGTCAATGGTGGAAAAAAGGTGGGATCACCATCTTGCCTTTTTTCCAGGATCTCTGTGTAAAAGCGGCTATTGTTGTTTGGCAGTTTGAGGCCTTTCAATGATTACACTTCCAAATGGTGACTTTTCAGATATTTTTTCAGATCTGACAGGTCCTTTAAATATGTAAGAGCTCAGCGGTAACATGGTGACAGAGACTGTATTTACATGTACATCAGTATCCTACATATTGTTGGGTGTTCGTAGTATCCCCTTTTTACATTTGTACATGTGAGCCTAGTATCCCAATTTCAGTATCCTTGATATAACCTTATCCCGTTTGCAAGACACCCAGATACTCTTGCTGGAGTTTACCTGATAGTATCCAGGATACTGTTACACTGACATGCAAGGATTACTGCGCAGGCAACATGGTGGCAGCAACAAAAACATCTTACTACAAGAGCAAAGACAGGGAGTCTCTTTCAGTAATCAACTTTCCCAAAACCAGCAGAACAGGTCAGGTCACCATGGAAACACTACAGAAACATTACTATGAGGATTAATAATAAAACCAGTCACTGAACTCCATCTTGACAACCTTAAGAGCTTCATCCTCTTTGTCCTACATGGTGACAGTGACAGAATAACTAGTAGAGAACAGGTTTACGTGTTGATCTCATCTCCTGTTGATGGCAGTAGATGAATATCAGTCAGACAAACCCACAAAGTGATGTTGGCATTTAATAGTACCAAGTCTGCACTAAACTAGGGATGTCCCAATCCAATCTAAATATGGGTATCGGCTGCTGATCTGGTAAAGCTCAATTTTTATGACCGTGCAGACTCTGTGTACACGTATACATACTGTGTCACACAATGTAGGATGATGTAAATGTAGGAAATTGGTATGCTCGACTATGAAAACTCAAACGTCCGTGGACAGTGCGTGTGGAGTCTACGCCACTCACAGTATGCGCACAATGTGCCTGATTCTGTGGGAGCCTTTAGAGGAGTTAGTAAAGCATTTATAAGTTTCACTTTCACTTTGTACAGTCATATGGTCTACGTGTATTCATTGCGAGGTACATACGGCATGGAACACACCCCCATATAATCCCTGAACGGACCTGTCCATAGAAGCACTATAGCAGGGGTGGCAAACATACAGCCCACAGGCCAAAACTGGCCAGCCAAAGGGTCCAATTTGGCCCACAGTATGAATTTGGAATGTGCAAAAAATTGTACTAAAGTCATTAAGAGTCAAAGGTGTCATCCTTGTTTTAGTTTAGGTTTCATATTCAGCCCAACTGTGATAAGTAAAATAATAGTATAATAACCTATAAATAATGACTCGAAATTAAATCAAAATTTCATATTAAAAAGTATCAGAGTGGTATTGGATCGGCAAAACTAATCATTTAAAAAATCGTATACAAGCAAAAAATCAAGATCAGGATCACTGTTCTAAACCAAAAAGGCTTTTCTGTAGCCACAGTAAACTTCAAAGATAGCCAGATACCAAAGTGCACATTGTAATAAAATGAACCTCTGCCTGTGTAAACAGTAAGAATGAGTAACTGGGATACTAGTATTTATCAGGTATATGAGAGTGAAGATGTAAATGTTGTATCTCAAATATGATCAAAACTGGGATAAGCCTGGGCTAAAACAGGATACTAGTGCACATGTATACACAGCCAATGTAGGCAAAACAAAACAAAAAAAAACTGCCTAAAAATGTCCTATTTGTAATCACTTTCAAAATTAAGCCAAACATCCAAACTATTTCTCAATAATTTATGAAATATAGAAATTTCAACCAATTACCACCAGCATCTGTAATTGTGCTAATTATTGTCATAGTCTATTACAAAATATATTCAAACTTCTATGCCAGTTTACCAGAGTCCAAGACAGGGATGAAGATCAAGGGCCAATTCCAAACTCTCAGATCCATTACAACTGTACTCCTTTGAGCTTCTATGGATGCTTATGTTTTTCCTGACAGATGCACCGTGCAAAACAATTTCATCAAACTCATGTCTACCCTGTTGAGAGTTTGAAAATAGGAAAGTCGTGGCAGAGAGGAGAGCAGAGTATGAAATGGTCCAAAGCATGACTTCATTTCATGAAGAAAAGAGGACAACAGTGTGACTTGTGGCGACCTTAAAAGGGCCATTTCAAATATGGAAGAAAACACCATGAATATGCCAAAAGATCTCTTTACACAATTAATGCAAAATTTCTCATCAACTGATTACGATTCAGACAAAAAAGAAGAATGGTAATGGCACCAATGTACGCAAAATCTTAATTTCGAGTCCAAGTTGATATCTTCTGATGTCTTACTTGGTCCATTAAGAGTCCAAAAGCTGCAGATGTTCACTTTACGATCACAAAAATAAAAAAGGCCACAAATCCTCTTGCTGAATGTTGAACCAGAGACATGTTCGAGGTTTTTCCTTTTAGGGTTCTTAAAAAAAAATGTATGTTTCAGTTCACAATAAACATACCGTCACATCATTTACAATTTTGACGCAAGCTAATTTAAGTTTATGACCATACCAGCAGGACAGTAACGTCCAGTTAGGCCTGTGGGATTTGTATTACATGACGGCACCAACACCTCAGAGGTGCGAGTGTACTGTCCATACAGAAATACACATTTGAAATGAAACAACAGCTCAAATCATCCTGTTCCCTTCAAACAGAAAAATGAAAATGACCTGAAGAAATTCCATGATAAGAATTTGTGGGGTTTGTTTAATAAGAAAATTCAAAATGTTTACTTTGTTTAAATAGACTAATATTCTTAAGTGTGACTTAAAGATCACACATAAGGATATACTTCTAGTTCTGCATGTCAAATGTGGCTGATTATTAAGGAGTTCACTTGAAACGGAACTGAGATTTACAGTTCCAACAAACATGCACATAAGTCTAAAAGAACCGTTTGTCACAGCCCAGTTATAAATAAAAGCATTTACATAACGGTGTTGGAGGAGTAGCCCCACACATACCTTAATCTGAATCTAGGCACTCTGATACCTGTGTCCACATATTTTTAAAACCGAAATTGTCTGAAAGTGAAAGACAAAAAAAATTACTTCACACAACTGTGGAGACACGTGTTCTAATCTGCTTCAATATACAGTGCCTGTTACCGAACTACGGAGTCATTCAACCATGTGAACACTATGCATGAGTGACACATGTCAACAGTTTAACCTCAAACTGACTCAGGAATACTGTCATCTGTACAATTATTCAGAGGCAGAAATTATCTGCTACCAGTTCAGAACATTGCAGTTAACTGTGGCGCTGATATATTAGGACTTTAATGGGGTTTAATTTTGATGTGAGTTTTATTTTAGGACACCCAAAATAAAAAGGATTTCACAACCATAGTCAAACAGCTTCCGTTTGTTTAGTTAGCCTGCACAATTTCCACGCAATTTGTCTGCCAGTAGAGATTACTTATTTATTACAAATGCAAATGCAGCATGGCTCTGGTCAGTTGAGTTTTAAGTAGCGATTGCATTAGATGTAAACCAATAAGACATGAGGTTCTTCGTTGCGTTGTGTTAGCTGCAGGCTAGTTAGCTACAGTCGTGTCAATATGGAATCCATGGCACCAAGAGCGGTGGTGGTGCAAATGGCGTGTCCAGGGCTACATTACTCAACCAAATAATGGCGGCTATCTTAATTATTCTATTTTGTTTACACAGTAGCTCAACACCAATGTTAATATCGCTGAACGTCTTAGGCTTTCCATCGTGCGTGATGCCACTCGTGAAGTTACGATGTTAATATTATACGGCGCTAGCGTTAGCCTAGTTGTTAGCTAATCGCTTAAGGACAGCAGGCAACCGGCAATCCTCAAGTCGAGCAAGTAAACTGAGAGCACGCGGGTAAATAATGTAAATTCAGACCCACTCCTTCTCTGTCCATGTTACTCAACTACAGGATGCAGAATAAAGCGCTTCACTCACCTTCAGTGTGTATTTTCTCTCACTTTTAAGTCATTGAGGACCACCGTCAATCGTGACGCCTTCGTTTCTCGTCAATGAATCTACTCTTCTTCTACGTCTTCATTTACGGTAGCTACTTGTAACTTCCGCCTCTTGTTGCCACAGCTACTGTTAAACCCGTGAGTGACATCTACTGGTTGGTTGTGGACTAGTGCTAAAGATTTAGACATTTCCCAGCTTTTCATCCATCCTATTCTGTAATAGCAACAGAGCAGGACAGTAAAGGCAAAGGAGGTTATGTGGTCGCTCACGTTTGTCTGTTATAACACAATAACTTAAAGTGTAAGGCAGTGGCTCCCAACTTTTTTGGCTCATGACCCCATTTTAACATCACAAATTTCTGGCGACCCCAGACATTCAAAACAGAGCCTTGTTTTTGTTTTTTTGTTTTTTTTTTTTTGTTTTTTTTTTGCTAAAATTAATTTGTTTTTGATCACATAATAGTTTGCTATACTACGTTGCAAATAAACATTAATTTTAGGAGACATTTAAGCTATATGATGTATATTATTCTGGACGGAGGCAGAAAAGCCAGGTGTAGATTACTGCACAAAGGTAGAATTTGATTTTCCTTGGTCAGGATATGTACAGTCAGTCCAGCTTG
>JAPQRP010000024.1:615725-627226 GCA_037367295.1 Apogon hyalosoma
ACTAGGGTCACGGGGGTCGCTGGAGCCTATCCCAGCTACTTATGGGCGAAGGCGGGGTACACCCTGGACATGTCACCGGTTCATCGCAGGGCTGACACAGAGAGACAAACAACCAATCACTCTCACATTCACACCTATGGGCAATTTTGATTAACTGATTAACCTATCAGTGCATGTCTCTGGATGGTGGGAGGAAGCTGGAGTACCCGGAGAGAACCCACGCAAACTCCACACAGAAAGATCCCACCCCCATTGACTGGTGTTGGAATCAAACCCAGGACCTTCATGCTGTGAGGCACAAGTGCTATCCACTGCACCACTGTGGCACCCATTCTTGTCAATGGAACCTAAATCCTAGCTCTAGGATTAGGGTTAACATAAAAGAAGTGTTATCAAGTGACAGACTTTGGTTTCACTGTTTACTGCACTGATTGATCCCCTAATAAAGTGACAGTGGAGATGACGCCACTTTACTAACTTTTACCATCCACTCTTTCTTTATGAAACTGTAAACCTGACTTAAAGTTAGCAGAGCCCTATGTTTGCAGTGGTGCATCGATAAAGCAGTAGTGAAGACAGTTCCACTCTATTATTAATTAAGGTTAAAAGACTAATATGCATGTACTAGACTTTGAAAAGGAACCTCTTTTAGTGTCTGTGTTTAACACGTTGCCTTAAAATCTAACCCTAAAATGCACGCTCAATGAACTGATGAGTCTTTAGTTGTTGAAAAATGAACTGTTTAGAACCAGAATCTTAAAGTTCATCAGAGTATTGGAAAGAGGTAATAACAGTTTAAAGGGGTCATATTTTGCTAAACCCATTTCTATTAGTCTTTGGTTCATTTATTTGTGTGTTTGGACGCTAACAGTTCATACAGTTTGAATTTGAACCCTCCAGGTGCTGCAAAGCTATTTTTATATTCATTTTGGCAAAAATCGAGTGGATTTTTACAACCCGTTTTAATCCCTGCTTAATTTGTTACGTTTATAAGTAGTTACATCACGACATTTGCACATTTAAGGTTAAGGCTTCTGACGAACATTTCTCCAGTTCAACATACTTGTTTAGCAGCAGCAGCGGTTATAGTCCATACTGAAAATATGTCCAAACTTCGAGCTGATTACCTAAAATGTTCAATTGTTGGTTGAATGGGACAGAGCAGCACAGCCAACAACATGGAGGGGGCGGGGCGTGAATCGGTTAATTTGCATTTAAAGGGCCAGCGCTCAAAACGACCTTTTTGGTGTCATTACTCAGAAATAAGGTTGAAGATGGAGCTGTGGAGTTGAATGAATGAAGAATTCAGACCCAAGCAGAGCATTTACAGTTTATGTAGACCACAGGGAAATGTTTGAAAATGAATGATTCCATTTAAAAAAAGCAAAATATCACTCCTTTAAGAGTAAAATGAGTTGCTTTTATCTTCTTTATCAAACTCCCTCATGTTGTCTAACACAAAGCAGTTCCTATGGCGGCTGCAGTCAGTCCTGATAGAGAGGGTAAATATGGTGTCCCACTGCCCTGATTGAACTGTAAATATGCTTCTGTCCGGAGGGGTTTATGTGTCATGCTGAGTCAAGTCAAACCGAGCCAAGCCATGCCACCTCAGGCCATCAAGTCACGTCAATTTCACATGTGCAGTGAGTGCATTTCATAACCAGTAAACTTGGACCAACTTATACCAACTTCCTCACCTCTCTCTCACGCTCGTTCTTGGTCAGATTGATCTGTTTAAGCATCTGCGACCGTTGCTCCATCACCAAGGTCTTCTCGTAAGTGTAGGCTGATATGTCACTCTCATGCTGAAATGACAAATATGTTAATCAACTTACGTTTCTAATTTTTTCCCAAGTGTATAAACATTTAATAGATTTTCCTGATTTTTAACTGATAAAAGATAATCTCCTCTTAGGATATCTTACCATTTCTACAACTTCCACCATAGCGTCAATACGGAGGTGATAGAGGAATGTGGTCAGGTCCTTCTTCATCTGAATGCTGTTATCGTCCATCTGAGCCACAGTGAAGATGCGCATCTTGCACTTCCTCCAAACCTAAGTAGCAAAGACAGCACTGCAGACATATCCTGGCTGCTTCCATACTTTCTATAGTTTTCTTTATTGCTAGTAAAAGTATCGCATTATTCTATTTATGGGCTTTGTCATCTATAATACAGGGTTATTCAAAAAGAATGAGCCGATTTCATCACGCAATATTTTAATAAGGAAAAGCAACAGAAAACTCCAGCCAAATCACAAGTATTCTACTCACAATCAACTTTTATTTCCTGTCTTACAAGTGTTCAGTGTGGCCACCACCTGCACCCTGGACAACATCAATGTGATAAGAGAATTCCTCCCAGACGTGTATCAGCATATCACGATCCACTGAGTTGATCGCTGTTGTTATTGATTGTTAAGCGCCCCTGTGGCAGCTATGCAAGACTTAGAAAACTCCTCTTTCAAATGGTCACTGACTCATTCCATGACAATGCTTGAGAACTGAAGCAATGCGTCATGAAATTGGTTCATTCTTTTTGAATAGCCCTGTATTTTAAGTGGTTTTAGAATTTTTAGTGGTTCATTGCTTTAGTTGTGCTGCAAACTGGATGAGTATTACATCAAATACAAGGTGATGTAGAGTATGATTAATACAAAACAAATATTGCTGAATACTGTTTTGAAAAGACAGGGACTGTTACCATTGTTGGTAAGGGATGGGAATCTGACCATATTATATAGACTGCTTTGTCCTTTATTTATAATGTTCATCCGCTTTGTCCTTTTAGGCGATGATCATTCCACTGTACCTTGTGCTGGCGGAGCAGGAAGGGCAGCAGCATCAGCATGCCTCCATCATGGACAATCCACCACACGTCAATGTGACCCTCAGTGAAACGCTCGCCGTTGGACGGGAAGGCTGAGATGTTCTTGGGGACAAGCAGAGCCAGGTGAGCAGCGGTGGTTTCTCTGACCAACTCTGCAGAAAGAGAAGGAGGTGGACATGTTAGTTTGTATCCACACTAAATTACTGCAGGATTTTGAATATTGTTTTGAAGGATTTTCTTGATGAATCTCGTCGGCTGTGGTCAACCACTGTGGAGAGTTTTGTTTGCATTTATGACCAGAGATGACATGGTGAAAAGATTATGGTTAAGTTTTTTGCCTTCAATTCAGTGAGTTGCATCAAACAGACAATAGAGGATATTAACATAAATACACATCAAATAGGCAAACATTTAGACACAACACCAGTAACACACCTCTCATTTTACATGGACATAGACACACAAGACGGTCGACCAAGTTTTTAGCACTGAATATTCTGACACAAATATTATTATTGTGCAGCTGCAAATTTCTTCTGTATATTTGTACATGTTCATCTTTTTCTTTTGTGTTGTACTTCATGAGTAGAAAGACTTTGTTTTCACTGGTCGTCTAAACAGAGTAGTTAAATATTAGGATAGACCAGACAAACTGCCTTCAGACTGTTCAACACTGTCCATGGCAGAAAGAATCAACACTCAACTGCTCTGACTTGACTTATTATGTATATTTGTATTTACTACTATGATAGTTCTATAAATAATTGTCTTAAGGCATAAATACAGATCATCTCATCTCAACTCATCCCATAAGATGTAGATTTAGATTTCCCAAAACACCTCAGCACCGCAGATGTTTAAAAAAGACATTAAAACAAGCTTGATCCACAGTCATTTATCACCACTTCAGTAGTGACAGTCTTTAATGTTTTCCCTGTGACTGACCAACAAAGTTCCTCCAGGTCTGGTGCTCGTCTCCCTGTTTCCAGTTGCGTGGCCATGAGACAAGGACAGCGTTATGTTTCAGTCCTCCCAGACCGCTGGCCTGGAGCAGATGAGACGTGGCATCACGCAGGTTTGAAGACACAGTCACTTGACTGAAGCCCTTCACCTTCTCCGTCTCCATCAGTTTACGCAGCGCCTTAATGGAAAAAATACAATGCAGAACTTTATCAAAAGTACAGAAAGGCAAGTTGAACTTAGTTCACCATTCGTCAGACTACACAAGTCAGCATTTTAGCTTTAGTTTAGATTTAGTGTGTCTGGAAATTTACATGAACCTTTTAAGCTAATTATTTTCCAAAGAGTTGAATTCATGTGTAAACCTACAGTGGTATGCCATCAGCTGCTGGGGAAATCTGAGAGTGATAGTATCACCCACGAAGTTTAATGAGCAATGAAATATAGAAAGACTTTCAGTGGGCTCGCTGATGCATTTTCTTAGAGAACGTCAGAGTTTTTTGTGCATAAGCAGCAAGAAACATAATCATAAAATGTTTAACATTGAAACAGAGTAAAGAGTTTTTTCAGGGTGATGTCTGTGTACTTCTTTTCAGTATTTAGGTTAGAAATGGGCACATTAGTTACTTTTTGAAGACAATAATAATCAGTGATTATTAATCAATTACTCATGATGTAAACATTCCACCCAAACCAAAATAATAATAAATCAAAGATTACTGGCCAACGAATGGATGAATCACACATATACATAATACAAAAAAAACCCAAAACTTTTTCAGACATAACACATGCAGCACTCGGGCAGAAACAGTACCAAAAACATTAGTTCTGCATCTCTGTGAAGTAAAGCACACATTTCCACCCAGACACACACCTAAATAAGAACTAGTTGGCTCATAAAAAAAGAAGTCAACTAAGCTTACCATTTTAACTGAATGAGTAATTCCTTATTTGTGCACATGTTTTACTTTGGTATTTCAGAGCATACTGCAAAGCTACAAAAACCGCCTGGAATCTGAAGCCCTGTACCTGCTCGGCGCGTTGGCTCTGTTCATGGTTCTCCAGGAAGGTGCCCTCGAGGGCTGTCCCGACAATGGTCAGACCTTTGCCTGCCTTGAGCTGGTTGGTCAGAGACAGCAGACGAGGCTGCTCTATGTTTTGTTCAGCATCTGTACTAACCAGCACCAGCAGCTGGGGCCTGAAGAGAAAGTGAAAATACAGGGCAGAAAATAGTGGAAGGAAATAAATAAGGTAGGAAGAGGCAGGAAGAGCAATGAAGAGTCAAATTAAGGTGTGAAGAAAGAAGTGGCTGAGTGGGCCAAGTAAAAGTACTAGTTGGGAAAGATGGATAGAAAAAACATCATGAAAGGTTGATGGGTTAATATGGATTTACAGAAACTTTTTGATATGACACATGTGATGGCAAGACTCACATTACAGTTTTACTCCATTGGTTCGGCTCATTTCTTGAAACAGAATTTAGATTCTCAAAATAACATGGACAAACCTCTAAACCCCTTGGCAATTGTTCACAGCAGAATTGAATTTCTCATTCATTTCATCAAATTGCAAATGTATATGTCTCAATGTCTCAGTAAATCTTTGCAAATGACGAAGTACTACATTTAGCACAATTCCCAAGTGAATAGATCTTGTTGATCTAAACTGATTGTTCATTCTCAGTCTAGTGGTTGTTCTCTACAAAACATATCAGCATCATTTCATTGCATAAGTCATCATATCCACAATAGTCTGTTCAATTGTCAAAATTAGTCAAGAAGATAATATGACGGTAGCCCGGAGAGGGAGGTTGAGGACAGCGACCAGTGAAGAAATATTACTGAAAACTTTATTTACAGCACTGTAGGCTTCATATAATTTTCTTTATTTTTTGTTTACATGTTTATATTACAGTATATTATGCTCTATACATTTTCATTTTACTCTGATGTATGTAAGTTACTTTATGTGTGTGTGAATTGAGATAGTTGCAATTTCCTTGGTAGTATGAGTGCAATGTGTGATGTCAAACCTACTCTTATTGTAAAATCCTATTTTTTTCAGTTTTATACCCAATTGTATTCTGTTAGCTAGACAAAAGAAACTAGTCCAGTAACCATTGTCAATGAAGGACTGGGCTAAGACTGAGAGGTGGACATGAGGGGTATGTCAATGCCATAGGGACAAAACTTCTATACATTTGGACTTGCAGTGCTTACACAATGCCAAAGGTATGATGCATTTTGGGGGCACTGACTATTTATATGAGAAAGGAATTCTGTTTTGACACATGAGTGAACAGTTTTGGGAGAGATATGAGCTTTAGCAGGTGAACCATTGTGTTGTGATCAACCATGCGGGTTATTTTGGCAAAAGCGACAAGAGTGTTGAGAACATCTGGTCTGTTTCAAGAAATGAGCCAAAGCAACTGAGAAGGATCTTTGCCTTTTTGGTGGCACTGGTTATTTTTATGGGAAAAGAATTTAGTTTGAAGCATGAGTGAGCAGTTTTGGGAGCAATATGAGCTTCTGCAAGTGAGCTATGGTGTCGTGTTGAACTGCAAGACTGGTTTGCCAAATGATCTTAGAGTTTTGAGAATTAATTTCTCTTTTGAGAAATGAGCCAAACCAGTGGAGAAAAA
Organism: Apogon hyalosoma; assembly: GCA_037367295.1. Lineage (NCBI taxonomy): Eukaryota > Metazoa > Chordata > Actinopteri > Kurtiformes > Apogonidae > Apogon > Apogon hyalosoma. Next base: position 622,160 of record JAPQRP010000024.1, read on the forward strand.
CTATAACACAGAGAATGGCTAAACCTGTAAAGACGTGATGTTTATTTTCATGTAAATTAGAGCCGTGGGTGCCATTGTGTGTTTGTGTCCTACCTCCAGTTTTTGGTGTGTGGGGGGCCTTCCTCCAGCCGCATTAGAGCATAACGTGCAGCGCTCAGAGACAGGCCTCGTATACCGTCGCCCCACTCCTTCTCTGCCCTGTGAAACACACAAGCAATATCTTTCAGTCAAACAAATAACAATGATACCGAAGCTTTAACTAGAATTTCAGACAGTGACACTAATAAATACACACACTGAAACAAATCCACTTGTAGGTGCAAGGTTGATGCACTGTAGTGTGATTAAGGATGAGGCATCACTGGTACATGGCAAGTTAAAATGATGTCACTCACCCCTTAGGAATCAGAACACAGCACCACTTCACGCGTTTGTCTTTTTACTACTCATATTATACACAGAGTATCATGTTTAACGTGTGAAATTCACAAAACAAAACAGAAGTTAAAGCAAAGAGTGGAGCCTAAACTGAAAGTCCCTAAACAGTAAACACTGATGGTGTGAACTTGGAAAAATGTAACTTTTACAGCACCTTCACACACACGCACACACACCAGCCAGCTAATGCTAAAGGCAACCAGCGAATCCAATCTCTCCTGGGGTTGCGCTCCACTCACCCTGCAAACTCGATATACTTGTAGATAGAGCCGGCAATTGCCATGGCGACGATGGCGTAGTACCAGGAGCAGAGGAACATAAGAGTGAGACACAAACTCATCCCCAGGAAGGACAGAGCCCTGTACCAACAGACACACAAAGAGAGATGAAGAGACTCGTACTTTTTTCAGTCAATACGTTCATAGACAAATAGTTAAAATCAGACAAATATTCTGCTGCTTTGAGCTGTGAACTGACCAGTGGTAAAACTTGAAGCGAGGTCTCCAGTTGGGAGTTCGCAGCAGCGTCTGCAGGGCACAGGCCAGGTTCACAAACATGTAGCACATCAAGAAGAACCTGTGGGAAGTACAAGCACACAAACTCGATCTGAACAAAGCTCCTGTTTGGTTTTGTGACACACAGCTGAGGTTAATAGAGTGAGTCCATTCTGAATGCAGGCTAAAGAGTATTCTGTCTTAATATATGTCACAATAACTGATATTTATATTTATTGTGGAGCAGAAAAGCAGGCTGCCCTTTTGTGTGATGAGCTAAACCTCCGAGTCTATAAAATTTGGCATTTGCATTGTTTAACAAATAGCAGGGGGTGGCTGCTCTGACATCTCCCACTGTTGGTTAAAAATGAGGAGGAAAATAATGACTTTGTTTCAGTTCTCACATGGAGAGGATAGGAGCCACAGAATCCAGGGAGGCAATGAGGATGCCACTCTCACAGATACAGGCTGTCAGCAGGAGGGACCATGTGGGCTCTCCATTGGCCTTCCCATGGCCAAAGATCTGCATGGAACATAAAGAAAACCCAGTAAAAACAATGCATTTCATTTATTCAGCCTGAAACAACAGTGTATGGCAATAAATAATAAATAAAAAAGTAGCAATAAACAATCAAACGTAATTCATCAGATTATTTCAAAGCCTTACAATTGGAGAAATTATAATTACATGTCTAAAGATGCATGGATTACATCATTAAAAAGCAAGACTACAGTATGAAAGTATTATGTGAATACGCCGACTGACTCGAAGGGCAGGTACAATGCCATCTTTGGCGATGGCTTGGAGGAGGCGGGGAGCTCCTGTCAGACTCTGAAGGCCTGCCCCGCAGGTGGAGAAGAAGGAGCCAATCACAATCACCCACGGTGACGGCCAAGCCAGCGTGCCAATAACCAGGTTACCATGCACTCCTTCACCAAACCTAAAGCAGAGTGATAGCTGAATGTAAAAGGAAAGTGTGTTTTGACAAGTACTCAGACAAATCGTCATCCATAAATGGACTTACTTGTCCCTGAGGACCACACCTTCGATGCAGGCACCGAAGAGAACCACACTGGACATGTCTACACAGTTGTGGATAAGGAAAGTAAAAGTATTTCACAGTGACAGGTGATACTGAGTCTGCTTAAAGGTGCTGCAATGTATTTCTAGGAAGTGATTACAGTACACAAATTATAAACCTTCTGAAAATGCACTTAGTGATCTGATAAACCAATTAAACATGGCTGTAGAAAAAAATCAATCAATTTTGTTTAGGATAATATCCCAGCAATCAATAACATTGAAACTAATATGCTTCTGTATATTAACTTGTGATTGCATAGGCTGCCCAGTGATGCGATTAGAAGTCCTAATCAAATTGGATTTGACCACAGTCTGATTACTTTGAGACACATGGCAGATGATTAAAATGACTGCAGCACAGGCAGGTGATCATATAAGCCTCATGTGTTGCAGCAAAGATGCAGATAATTATGGTTTCATTTGATAAGTTGACTTAATATTTCAGAGTTTTAAATTAGAATACATACATAAGGATTATAAGTGCATTAAACACATTATAAAACTACACATAAACACATGTGAAATAATCAGCTTATGTTAAAGCCTTAAAATTATTCACAATCACCCTCTCCCCATCATCTATAATGCATGACAGAGAGAAACCAGTCAGACAAATTATCCATTCATATAATTTTGATTCTAACTGCAGATCAATCAGCATGTTTTTGTTTTTACAGCAGAGCAAAAAAAAAAAAAAAAAACTGAAACAGTGCTTCAAATTTGGTCAAAATCCCATAAAACACAGTGGCCCTTGATACCTGACCTAATATACTGAGTGTTACACAACAACAGAAAACACCCACCTTTCCGCTTTAGGATTTGTGACGTAAACAACCGAGAATTTATTTAACCACTTATATTTGAAGAGCTCTGTTAGAAAGGTTTGTAAATTCTATATTATTTATAATTGAAATTATGCTATTTTGAGCATAAAATTTAGAAAAAAAAAAAAATTAAAAAAAATAAATAAATAAATATATATATATATATATATATATTTTAGTGGTTTTGTGCAGTGACGCATGATGTCCTGCAGGGGGCAGTAGTGAGAGGATACAGACGGTGGAGGTGGTGGTGATGGCTGCAATGGTTCCAATTGGAATTGACTTCTGGGCATCACGCAGGTCTCCAGAGCGGTTGGAACCGGCCATGATCCCTACACAAATATTTAAAGTAGAGGGCAGAAAATGCAAACATGATCAAGATCAGAGATTAAACAAATATGCTCACATAACTGGGATTCAGACGTGCAAATGCAAAAAAAAAATCGAAGAGAATTCATGAACACTGCTAGATTTTTCAGTTTTTCAGAATATAGTGGTACTGTAGCAATACTACCCATATCCCGCTACCCACCATTCAGCTGAAAAGAGAGTGAAAAACAAACCTGTCACAGAGGGGAAGTAGATTCCAACCAACAGTGTGAAGAAGCTGGTGATGTCAGCCAACACATAACGGTTTACGTTGGTCACGGAATCATCCGGGTCCTCCGCTGACTCCATATATTTTCTGGCAATCAGGTCCCCTTTCTCATAATAGTTTCCAAACAGGTTCTCTAGATGGATAAAAAGAAAACGGGATAGACAGTGGAAAAATACATGAGTGAATAATCCAAATAAACAGATAGGAAGTCAAATAAATAAGAAAATGTGATAAAGAGTTTCATTTGACATTTGTTTTCCGGATAGAACTACTGCAATTCACAACACTGGGCATTCTGATTGTTTCTACCAAAAGTGCACATCCTTCTTTACATTAATCTTATTATTCCAAAGTTATTGCTATTCCCCCTGTCCTTAGCATAAACCTAATCATGTACTGCACAATATACTCTTACCTTTCCTCTTTTAACAATAATAATTAATTATGTCAGAAATGCAAAGGACCTTAACATTTGTCTGTGGAGAAAACACCATCAACATCAGCACCACTTATCACAACATTACAGTTACTGATATATACTTAGCGTCATTAAAAACACACAGGTCAGAATAATATGTCTATTTGTAGATACATTAAATTAATTGGTTTGGGGTTCCCTTCATATTACAGAGGGAAGCATTGGTCATTAGAGAATGAATTGTGGACAAATTGTGATCAACTGAACAGGTTTATTCAGTCACTGAATACGGGTACTCAGAAATTGAAAGTGTCATTATTCAATATTGGGTGTGTCCACCTCTGACTTCCAAACAAGCACTTCAGCGACGATGCACGGAACTAAGTCTGATGATCCTGTCCTGAGGATCTGATCACTCAGATGACTGATTGCACTGCAATAACAGCGCAGACAGTCAGTGATGGCTCAGACCTGTGCGGAACATGCTAATGGAACATTCTCTCTGTTGTATCCTAAGTCGTGGCATTTTGAGCTGCAAAAACATTTTTGCATTTTCTTTGCTGCTTTCATATCGGCTATTGACCACACCTAAAGTTACCAGTCAAGCATGACTCTGTACAAGAAATTCGACTCAATATCCAACATTAAGGGATTAGTCCAAACGCTGATGTTGCACATGTCTGGAATGAAAAAAATACAGTTGTTAAGTGTGTTACTCATCTTGTGAGCAACATATACAAAATAGGCACCTGAGCAAATAATTTTCTGGAAAATACGCCACATGTTTGGACCGTGTGTTTTTAATGGTGCTAAGTATAGCACCAGCTATAAAAGTACAGCTTTTTACAAGCAAAACTTCATGTGTTGGACGTGTTGGATTTAAAGCCCTGACATACTTTTAGCCACTTGACTAAACTTTTCTAACTGAAAGTATGTACATTTGTATAAAGTATAATTGTGTGCATCAGTGTAATTATCATAATGTATATGGTGATGTCTTCTTAATTCTATGAAATTAAGTTTAACAAGTGGTGCTAGGCACAACAAACCTCGCCCCTCGCAAACGTTTTAGCTCTTAATGAATGTCTCCCTCTCAAATTGCCTTACTATAGGTTTGACCTTTCAAGGTTGCTAAAGGTCAAAGGTCATGATGCCATTTTGGAGCCTACATGTAGTTTCCTATCTGTCAACAATAGTAACTGAGTACTTAT
>JAPQRP010000024.1:627326-650089 GCA_037367295.1 Apogon hyalosoma
GTGTTTGCTCCTGGAGGATTCTGTTGGGTTTCTGTTAGAGTCTGGTTTCGACCAGCTCTATATGTAAAGTGTCATGAAATAACTTCTGTTATGATTTGGCGCTATTTAAATAAAATTTGATTTGATTGATTGATTGACTTTCAGTGGCTCTTACTGGGTGGTGAGGCTATGGACCCGGGCCGCGGTGTTTTCTCCCCAGCCGAGCCATTGTGTCTTCTCCTGGGCTGAGCTGCGGTGTCTTCTCCCGGCCTGGGCCTGGGTGAAGACACCGCAGCCCGTGTGAAGAGACCACGGTCCGGCCCCAGGAGAAAACACTGCGGCTCAGCCCAGGAGAAGACATCATGGCTTGGTCCCGGGAGAAGAGACCGTGGCCCAGGAGAAAAGACTATAAGAGACGGTATAAATACCGGTGTAGGACTCATTGCTTGCCGTGGTAGCTCCTTGTAGTAGACGCTCATGCTGGATCTGGCAACCCCTAGTCTGGGGGGAGGTGGAGGGGATACCACGCTCTACAGTATTTTGAATGTGATTGCAGTACCAGTCTTGGCCACAGTCCTACATACGGCACCTTTAAAAATCTGTTGTTTTAAGTATTATTTATAAGTAATGAAAAACTGATGTTTTTTTTTTAAATAACTGATGTGTGAAAGGGTTAATGATGTAAATGATGTAAATGTGATGATACTTAATATCCTAACATGGATATTAAGATTCAGCACATTTTCAGTGAATAAACCATTTAATATAACAACAGTTTAAAGGCGTACCATCTTTCATGAGTATGTTATTTCAAAGCTGTCTACTCACTATCTACTGCAAACATGATTGGGAAGCATATTGCCTGAGTGTCAGTGCAGGCAAGTTTGCTATGGTTGGGATTTGAGGGGGTTGTTCTATAAATACACTCTGAGCTGGAGGAAAATCTAGGCTGCAGAAACACACAGACATGCTGACATACAGTGTAGTGTAGAGAAGACGTACACACAAATGATACACAAACCATGATGCACACTTTGAACTGAATTGAATTGGACAATGGCAAGTGCAATGCTCTGTTGTCCCTTTTACTGAAAAGCTAATTCAAGTCTAAAACATGGGGATGTTTCCTGTCGCGGGGCAGAGAGCTTTGTCACTGGTATAGGACATTGTCATGTTTTAAAAAGAACAGCACGTAGGGCAAAATGCATCCACCTCTTACAGAATGGATGGGATGTTAGGCATTCAGTGAAGAGGAACACTATATGTTCCCTGACAATCAAATGCATCAAACAAGTCAAACACAATCAGTTTGTAACAGCCACTCAGATCACTGACAGCACCGCCGTCGATCCTGTGGGACAGTGTCTGCTGTAATTCCAATCTCAAGGCCACGACAGGGTGTCAGTTCAACACCAAAGTCACACTGACACATGACTACAGCTCTGTGGCACTGACATTAATGGGAACCAGGGAACATCACAGTCTGTCATCATCCATTTTGTTCTTTTCATGGATTGAATGTGCAGCGTCTTTAAAACAATGTGATGAAAGGGCGGCACATTCCTTGTTCATACATACCTCGAGGGAAACTTTTGTTTTGTTACAATGAGTTATTTGGTTACAATAGCCTAGATTTCTAACATTAATAAAGCTTTAGATGGTTGAATGCACTATTTAGTGCACAACAAAGAAAAAAGTTCTGATTATAAAGGCATCATATAGACCTTTATCAGACATTAGATTTACAGTAGTATTAAGAATGTCCCATTTAAGTGTATCCTTTTCATCTTTGGATTTGTACGTACTGGTTCAGTGGAATGGCTTTGTAGTCACAAAATTAAATAGAACCACATGCAATGTTACCACAAACGTGCGCTTTGCCTGTTTTTACCAAAAACAAAAAAAAAAAAAAAAATCACAAAATTTCTCCTGTGAAACCTCTATTACTGCTTCATATAAGGGGTTGACTGTTTATCAGCCTGGTCAGTTATCAGATCTGATATTCAGCATTTTTATAGTTACCAGTATTAATATATGTTTAATCTAATATCCAACAAATTTGATTAAAAATGTGCTACTCTGGCTGCGATGCAGTTGTTTCTTTCCATCTGCAGTCACCCTTGTGTTCCACACTGATCAGCTCTGATTTCTAGTTCGACAAGCTTTATTTAGTTCCTAAGTAAAACTAAGTAGTTCTTGGCTATTTATTTATTAGAAGTTTCAGCTAGCTATAACAAATGCTTCTGGGAGCTCAAGATTATGTTTTAAATAAAATATGGTACTGATATGATATATCATATAATTTAATAATATATTATATCACATATGATATTACATTAATGTTTTGTTATTATACATTTTGATAAGACTTTCATCTGTACTGGAAATTCACATTGGTTCCAAATTTCAATTATTGCTCTCCTCTAATAATGAATGTTATCAGTATTGGCCTACAGAGCCAACCCTCGTGTCCTATACAATGTGTTCTTTAAATGTGCGACCCTCAGTCTCCAGATTAAAAATAGGTCAACCTGCTGCCCCACCAGGAGGCCTCCACAGAAGGCCTAAAATAAAAGTAGGTGAAGCACTTACTGTGGTACAGCACATGAAGACGATGATGAAAGTCCCAATGACACCTCCAATGCCCACCAACCAGGTCATCCTGAGGAAGAGGATGACGCCAAAGATGTTCTGGATGCACGGCAAATAGACACCCATCAGAGTGCCGAGCTGGGGAGCCTGGGAGGATAAAGATGAGGTGAAATATTACTGGGATAATTCAAGTACTTTTTCACTGAACAGTAAGTTTAACAAACAAGACTGTGAAGTGATCAAGGCTGTATTGTTCCAGGACTTATCAGTTGGCTGGAATGGTGAGAGAGAAGTTTCACAAACACTTTATGTGTGCACTGTGGTGTTTAATCTCATAAATCAGATTACAGAAAGCAAATGTTTAACTAAGTGTCACTTATTTGTTATAAACTTGACACACCAGATGCGCAGCATTCGCGGAATGACTCCAGCTAGATTTTGACATCGATGTTTATCACTGGAAATCAACACACCAGCTGTGCGTGCAGAAAGAATGAGTGTGTCGGGTGGATGTAGGTCGTCTATCTTTTGTTTTATTGAGGTATTAAGTAAAGAAAGCAGAGCAACAAAGGAGGAACACACTTCAGACAGCGACAGATAATTACATTCAAAAGGCTGAATTTGTAATAAGGAGATCTGTGTTGAAAAAGTTGCCTCTAATAATGTTGTACTTATTCAGTGTAAACATTGGTCTTTCATCATATGACATAATTATTTCAGAATTTTACCCTTTATTTATTTGCATCCAATAGACACATTTTAGCTATAATATATTTGCTCCTTATGTTTGACTTCTTAAAGGCTGTACTGTATTTCTGACTTCACAGAGTTGAGCTTAATGGCTTACAGTTTTCACATTCTACACTTTAATTGCATTTTTATATTCAATGGTTTCTTTCCCACATTGATTTCTGTAAAACCTTTGCTGCCTTCAGAAACAAAGAAAACACTGATGAGTGGTTTATGAATTGATTTCTTTGCAAGTTCCTTTAGTGCAGTGAATTTGTTCCAGTTGGTTTTGCTGCAGTGCTATCCCTGGTGTGGATGAATGGACGAAGACAGAACTGCTGTGTGTGTCGTCATGCAGAATCACTTTCAAGGCCAGTTCATTGAAGGCAGCACTGACACTTGGAGACTGAAGATGTATTTTGTTGCACTGCAGATAAATTAATAGGAGGCTCTGGCCGCTGAGGGTTTTTGGGTGCTCTTGATGCGTGTCTTGTATTTGTATGTACCTACTGGTTTGTGTACACTGTGTAAATGAGTTGTGTGCATGCAGGTGTGTCCGCGCTGATGTAATGGGGGTATTAAATCTGAAGGACACATCAACTGACCCTGTACGTGATAGAGGAATATTCATTTCCTGCACAAGGACACCTTGGCCAATGAAGGACAATTACTGTATGTCAATACCCAGCCTTGACCCACTTTACCAAGTGAGAGTGCAGACCTTAACCATCACGTCATTACATCACCGTTATTACATGACCAAACCTTCTCTGCTGCATGTCTTTAACACAGACAAACAGCATCAACACTGAGCTGGTTCATGACACTGAGGATAGAATTACACATGAAGATTTATACCAAAAAGGTGATATTTTGTAAAGTGATGTTGGTAATAATTCATCTCACATAAGCGCTTTAATCCCTGTAGGGTTGAACAGTTCATTCAAAGTACATGGATCATCTTAGGAACTTTATTTAGTACTACATACTGAAGTGAATTATAGCAACAGCTCCGAAAATCATCTATTTTTGAGATGTTAAACCTCTAGTGCCTGACAATTCAGCTGGGTTAGTGCTTACATATGTTCACGAAGCACAAAAAAATTCTGTATATGTGAAAATGAGGTAAAAACAGTCAGTACTGGAATAAAGTACTGTCCCAGTGCATGTTGTTTATCCTCTGACAACCAATGTATATTTAGTGAAGAATGTCAAGGGTAGTTTTTAACCAGTGGTTGTTGAGACAAGATGGACCCTATACAAGATGGAGGATATAAAAAGGAAGCTGTGCACTGGGAAGCAACAGCAGATGCCTGCATCATAAGCCAGACTTTTAATCAAATCATCCTGACAAGTGGCTGACATCAAATAAAAAAATATTGTGTCTGATGCTACAGTGTGTGATTTGTTTGAAGAGGCTTGCTTTCCAACATTAATAATGTACTGTTTGCAGAGAGGAGTGGAGAGAGTGTGAGGGGGAACAGGCCCAAACAGGTCTCGCAAATATAATTAAATTCTAATTTCCCTTGGATAAACAAAAGAGTACGAGTTCACACTGAAAACTGTAATTAGCAAAATTATCACTTCGAAACCTCTGATTCTTCAAGAAAAAAATGGCAAAATTGAGTTAACATGTGGACGTGTAACATCGCATCATATATCGTATCATATCATATCATATTTCATAATCCTGTATTTTAGGCTACATGATGTGTAACACCTTTATCACATACATCTGTGACAAACACCCTATCAGTAATAAGTTACAAACTCTACATAAAATATTTGTTTAACTATAAAATATACTGTATTGCTGTGTCATACTCTATCTCAATATGTGTTTTACTGAACCATCTTCATTTTCTATTGAAGCTTGTTTCAGTAAATTAGTCTTTAGTTTTACTGCATTTTCTTTTTGGTTGTTTCTGTCACTCTGTTAAAATGTGAATGAAGCTTCTATATCTGTATAAGAGATTAAATATTGTTTGGATGATTGAATAAATCTCTTCCCATGCTGGTAGTTTCACTCATGCATATTGTATGTTAATCTAATACAATATTCATCTTCATTTTAACTTCAAAACAAAATGCACCTTGTAGCAAACTGTTGTTTGGGTAATTTAATATTCTGTTTTTTGTTTTTTTTTTAATACACAGTATATTTTCAGGGGAAAAAATATCCTTTTCTCACACAACAGTACAGTCTTTTTTTACTTAAGCAAAAGTACAAGCTCATTAAGTACAAGAAATGTACTCAAGGAGTGACAGCAAAAATATTTCTACATTTCCTCTGGTTCTTTCTGTGAACATCACCCATGTTGGTATTTATCAGAGTCTAAGGCATTTCATTAATTAGACAGCATCTTTTTTCCATGATGAAGGTATGTGTCATCTGTCTATCTCTTAAATACATATGGTACAAACACCTAGAGAAATGGATTTCTGTTTGTCTTTTAAGTGTTGTAACCAAGGGTGCACAAGGTAGAAGGAACACATTTACTAAAATATGTAGGTATGAATCCTATGACTATTAGTGACATTTACTAAAAGGAGTTTAGTGCCTTGAGATAAACAGGTGATGGTGCTAATTCTGCACTTCTACCGATAAACTGTAGCAGAAGGACAGGACGTAAAAAGATGACGTCATTGGGCAAATCTTAATTGGTGGAAAATGACATAAAGCTGGTGACAGATATATGACATTTCTATCAGGTTCATCCTGCTTTATAATTATATACAAAAGAAGTGCCATTAGCTCCAATAATTGCATCAAGGTGATTATGTAAAAATGGTGACAGGCCTACCTACAACCTTGCCTCTTTACAACTCAGTCATCTCAGCGGGGGACAGCTCAAGCCTCACCCACACTGTGCTTTAATCAAAGATCATGTCAGGGCCTCCACAGGTTCCTTGAGGGAGCTGAGCAGAACATACCTCGTCCATCTCTGCCACCTCCCCCACTATATGATAATGATTTGTGCAGTTTGTCTGTTGTCTAAGCTATGCAAATCAGACTGTGACTCACTGTGACTGTGCCCTTCAGTATGTGGCAGAGAGGATTTTTCATCATCTGCTTGTCAAGGGTCTTAATAAAGTTTTTTTAAACAAATACCAAGGCCTTGAATTGGCTTCTGCCTGTAATATTACATATATATTTTCTGAGCAAAGTTTAGTGAAATATTAGCCCAGCATCTCTGTCATACCCCTTGTCTTCAACTCCAACCCAAATCTACAGTTTGCACCAAAATGATATAGTAGACTCTGTTATAAGTCAGGGTTTGAACCCATAAAGACCCAAACATCCACAGATGACCAAAACCATCTACTGATCTAAACTGTTTAATACCCGTAAATCCATTAATCCAATCAATCCATATAAATAATTGGTGTAAAATTCAGTTTGTCATTTTTTCCATGGTCTTCAGATATGATCCATTTGGACATTCAGAGGCTCTGTCGTTACCGTGGAAACACCGTCATCTTCTACAATATTGATTCCTCAGAGTAAAACCCATGGAGTTGGATAAATGACAGTGGATGGAGACACTTGTTTTTATGTTCAGTTAATGATACATTTTGCAGAAAGTGTCACTTTTTTCTTCAGTTTTTTCTGTTTCAATTATACTAAACTGTGAGTTTACTCTGAGCTTTAATGAACATCTACATCAGTGAATACATGTTAAGATAATACATGATTTACACTGAGCACTGCAAAACACAGAAGATAGTACTATACTAAATGGTCATATGTAATTTAAAAATGGTTAAATATAGAGAAAAATTAATTTGGGAACTGACACAAAAGTAGCATTGGGTCTTTATGGGTTAAAGCCAGTTCTCAGAAGCAGAAGAAAAGCCTCGCCTCCTGTGAAAACTGTCCAGACCCACTCAATTTTTTTTCTCCCCTCCAAATGATGTTCTTTTCATAACTTCCCCACCTAGTAGAAGCGCTGTAATTAAAAGGACTGAGTATCCATTGGCAGGTCCTTCAGGGACTTGGTGTGTAATATATTGTACATTAACAGTCAGGTGTTGCAGGCAAAAAGGTTCACCTGCCATCAGCACTTTGTTGTTAGACCTGAAACTGCTGCCGCTGCAGAAAAGGGAGCAGGGAGCTGGAGATGAGGTCAGTTTGTAATAACAGGTTTGCTATCAGAGGAAACCCTGTGTGCATTTACATACTATAACGTATAATGTTAAACATAACACCTTCAATGGGATGGAGGCCTTTCAAGATGGGTGATTCTGAATATAAAAGCTTTCTTTATAATGACTTTGTTTGATGGTGTTTAAAAGCCCAAAAGGTGAGTACTATACATTACAGACACATATTAAAACTTCAGGTGGATGTAAACAGAAATACAGTTGTCTGCAAAATCTAAAGTGCCAGATACCAACTTCTCAGGCTGTTGATTTAATCGGATAATAGATAAGAAAAAAGTATGTCTTTGTAGATTCAAATAATGCTTTGGGGTTAGGTGATCTGACAAAAAAATGATAATATCTTGGCAGAGCAGTTTGTCTGAAAAGATTTAAAAGGACTGAAATAAAAGAGCCCAAAGAAAACACGCACTTTTTGTATAATAATAGTTTTATACTGTAGACCTAAAAGTAAGAGAGGGCTAGAAAGCATGGAGCAACTGAAAATAATAATTACAGATTATACTAATCTGCCCTAAAAGGTGTGTAAATACTATTTAGTATTACAACAAAACAGTGTTTATGCCCCACAACACTCCACAGGATAGGAACATAACCAAAGTAGGCAATAACCCTCTCCAGACTGAAAAATGTCATTTTCCCCAGCTGCTCCCCGACACAATGGAGAACCATAATCAAGCAGACCTTGTATGTTGGCCCACTGTACGAGTGTCTCACAGCTGAGTGATAAATTATAATCCAGATTCAACAATAGGTGGGCTTTGAAAAAATGCTTGGCAGCTAGAAATCCTTGTTACATAAGATGTACAGACACAGATAATACATATTGAGAGGGTTTACACTGCTGTCAGAGCCCGAGTTTGAAAACCTGGATATGATTACACAGCTAACGCGGTTTGATAAAGAGCCAGTGAAACCAAAACTCTGCAAAACTAATGGAAGTTTCAAATGGCCTGAAGCAGATGGAATGCTTATGTATGCATTGAATCAGTGACCCTGTGGGGAAAAACCTGGGTGTTTATTGAAAGCGCTGCTTCTCTGTTTTCATTCATTTGGTGTTTCATTTGTTCATTTGCAGACAGGGATTGCAGTCTCAACTGGCGTCCGGTCAAACAGACTCACATACAAACGCACACACGGCCACACACAAACACACACATGTGTCTGTTTAAAGGGCTGAGAGCCAGAAGTGTGATGATTTCCCTGGAGAGCCACCGTGAGCAAAGGGAACACTGACTGCTGCAAAGCCACAGGTAGGCCAGCATGGCACCACTGAACTAGGAAGGAACAGCTGCCCACCGACCCCCTGGGAAGTGTAGTCAACCCTCTGAATGGATGGCTTAGGTGCTCAGGTGTGTGAGATGCACAACAGGACCTTTCAATACATCTGCCGTGGTACCTACTTCAGATTAACTGCCTCCTGCTGCCCCACCACTTACCACTAGCCTCTCACCAGAATGGACCTCTCTCTTGCTGTGTCTCCTGAGCCTCTACATCTATCTGAGGCACTTTATTCACACAGTCCACTGCGTTCTGAAGCCCACTGAAGCAACAGCTAAACACAAAGCCATCGCATAAAAATATCCCCTCCATTTCCGTTTTCAGTGCAACGATACAAAAGACACCACGTTTCAACATTCACAGACAAAAAAACAGCCCTATTAGAAACAAGACAAGCATTGTTAAATGTGGAAAAACTGTCTCATTTTCATTAAAAAAATTTAAATCTGCCAATAGGGTAAGCAAATTTGAAATTAAAAAAATGAAATGAAATTTTTGCTGCAGGAAAAAAAATCTGCTATCACAAAAAAATGACCAAATGGACAAGATAAGCATAGATGTCGTACAAGTGGTTTCAGTGTTAAAGTGGACAAAACATTTTATTCCTCTGCTGGGGTATTACACAAACCACTGTTTTATCTTGTCAATGTTAACTGGAACGTCTTATGAAAGCAATGTAAAACACATTCTCTGAAAATAGATTAGACTAATTTCTCGGAGACAAGATTATTTTTTGACGTAAAAGTAATCTAGTGATCCCGATAAACGACAGAATAGCAGTTAAAGGAATTAGTCTTTATGAAGTGGTAAATGTGGCAGAAGTGGGACGTTATTTTTGGAGAGTGTTACATAACTTCTAAGGAAATATCTTGGGTTAAACGTTTGGTTGAGCAGTAATATGGCATGAGACAGGATGATTCAGTAAAACTCAGGACTGCTCATGTTTCAAAAGAAATATCAAATTCATAATTTTTGCATTTTTAAAACATTTAAATAGAAAAATAGCTCACAATATACCATAACGAATAAAGAAATGAGACAGTGTTGATGGCAGCCTAAATGTTACAATACCTGTTTGTCACGGATCCAACTGGGGAAAAAATACTCAAAAATATCTGTCATTAGAATCACAGTATGATTTTTTCCTGTATACTGTTCAGCAGTTACTTGTCATAAAGGTGAATAACATGTAGTTTGGGCTTAAAATAAGGACCCATTCCCCCTCTTGGTCATTATTGCTTAGTTTGCTTTTATATTTGTCCCATACTATTTTTGACATCTCCTGAATTACTTTAATCAGCACATGTAATAATTTCTCTGTACTGCATACAGTAATGAGAGGTTGGAGAAGAGAAGAGCTAGAAAGAGAAGATGAAAGCAACTTCCCATCCTCAGTTAGCTGCAGGGGAAGTGAGAAAAAGGACAGAGGAGTAACACACACCTGCAGGTGAGTGAAAACGAAACATCCAGGCCTCGAGGCTCTGGGACACCCTGCCAAACCTGCTTAGGCTGACAAAACCAATGCCATCTTTTAAATCGCTTCTTACAGGAATTTTCCATGGATTACAGCATGAACTGCATCTGCACGTCAGAATACTTTGGATCTGCAGGCTAGATTGTGTTAAATCCTTGCTAAGTGCATATGTGTAAAATGTCAGTGATGATATTTAAAGGGTAAATGACTGTGATGTGTGCAAATAATACAATGAGACTGTATGTGGTAACCGTGCACATACAGCACTTAATGAATTTAGTCGAATAAATCACATTTATACGTGAGGGAAATACACAAAAAGGGAATTTTTAGATATTTATTTGTTGTTGTGTGTCTTTTTAAAGGAGTGATATTTTGCTTTTTTAAATGGAATCATTCATTTTAAACATTTCCCTGTGGTCTACATAACTGTAAATGCTCTGCTTGGGTCTGAATTCTTCATTAATTCAACTGCGCAGCTCCATCTTCAACCCTATTTCTGAGTAATGACACAAGAAAGGTGGTTTGGAGCGCTGGCCCTTTAAATGCAAACGAGCCACTTCATACCCCACCCCCTCCAGGCTGTTGACTGTACTGCTCTGTCCCGTTCAACCACTTGAGTCCGTTAATACAACCGACAACTGAACATTTTAGGTAATCGGCTCAAAGTTTGGACATATTTTCAGTTTTTACTGCTGCTGACAAACACTTATGTCGTACTCGGAGAAACGTTCGTCAGAAGTCTTGACCTTATATGTGCAAATGTCGTGACATAAGTACTTATAGACGTAACAAATTAAGAAGGAATTCAAACAGGTTGTAGAAACCCACTTGATTTTTGCCAAAATGAATGTAAAGATAGCTTTGCAGCACCTGGAGGGTTCAAATTCAAACTGTATGAACTATTAGGGTCCAAATACACAAATAAACGAACCACAGACTAATAAAAGTGGGTTTAGCAAAAGGTGACCCCCTTCAGGTTAAAGCAGCAGTGGACAACATATTCCTCCACGCTGCTGTACTGACTTAGAAAAGGGAAAAAAAAAGAGCCACACATCAGGCAGTTTAAGTGAAATATAAAATGGTGATAAATTATGAAAAGTACATAACATCACACTACAGTTTTCTAGCTCAGATGGCCTTGGTTCCTGTTTCAAATAAAATGTTGACAGTACTGAAGAGACTAATTACAGAAAACACTTAGATACAAGTTTGAATTCAGCCCACATGTTGCTGATTGTGATATGCACCACTGCACAGGTAACTGAAGAAACACACTGCATTGTGATAAAAACATGGACAGTTTTTTAAAAATTCACCATCAGAGAAAGGATTACTCTGTCTTGTGTGACGGCCTGGAGCTAAGCGTCTGGGATTTGTTTATCTTTGAGCATGTCACAAGACGGTTCCGGCTCTCAGGCCATATTTTGCCTTTACAAGCTTTAAATTAAAAAAAATTAAATTATCAAACAAACAATTAGAGCTATGTTGTACAGCACTGTGCAAAAATAACAGGCCAACATTAGGACCACACATATGCAGATATATGTGAAGTATGTACAGCAGGAAAAACTGAAGTTTCAGGTATGAGATAGCATTTAATGTGACCTCCTTTTGCACTTAACATGTCTTTAACCTTTTGTTCAAACAATATGATATTTATTTCATTGATTTTCTGATGTTTTATACCAGCTTTTATTCAAAACATGTCAGATGTTTCTGACTGTTTGTGCTGCTTCTTGTCATGGGGTCAGAGGTCACACTAAATAGTGACTTTCATCTTCAGAACCCATTTAATTCAGATTTTTTACTGTGTTTTTTTTTTTTAAGTCTTTACACATATTTCCTGGATTTCCTGGAAAAGATAATGAGAAATAAATATGTATGCTCACTTCAACCCTGCAAAAATAACCAATCTAAAGTTGGCCTAAGACTTTTGCACATCACTGTATATTTTGTTGCCTTTTATGATTACATTTTTCCTATAATGTAAGTTTATTCAAAGTAACAGCAGCAATTTTATGACACCATGGGAATATTCATCATTACTGCCTTTAATACATCTATAAATGTGATTTCTGCTGGAGTCACATAGATTTTAAATATGCAATGCTGGTGAAAACATCAACTTCCATCATCCAATGTTTCTTCATGATGTTGTCAAGGTTTACATTTTTTATTATTGTTTTGACTGAAAGATCTTTTGACAGAAATGTACATACTGCACATTTACATCTAAGCCACTTAAATCATCTTAACACTTTAAATCCTTACTTTGGGTTTTTCTGGATTGTGTGTCTGTGCTTCACAGGTGTGTAGTTGCATGTTACTTTAGCCACACGTCATAACAGACAATAACCAATGCAGGAGGAGAGGGGAGGATCTATGCTTTAAGTTTTATTACAGTGGAGACAGAGGTATGAAGTGGGGGGGGTAACGGCAGTGAGGGAGGGAGATTGGGAGCTTGTAGCGCTATCTCCACGCTCTGCTGGCCAAACAGGAGCTGATAGAGCAAATGTGTTTCTGCTCAGGTGTGCTGAATTATTAAATAGACAGAGAGGAGAGACCAGTGAACATCATCCTCCCTGACCGACTGCGGCTGGAACCAGTCACTGTGGTCAACACCGTGAGAATGTGCACGTTCTCGCGTGTGTGTTAAAAACTAGTTACCTGTAAAACACTGACTGCTAAAGCCAAATGTCCTTTGTGGTGCTGTGGATCTCACCACTTCAGAAAGTGTGTACATGTGTTACTAGAATATTCTAGGTTAAAAGACTTTGCAAAGTCTTGTGTGTTACCATCTTCTATTTTGCTGCAAGTCACATTCAAGGATAAAAGGCTCTTTATTCACAAATGCACATGTTCTGTTGAACTTTTAGTTTGTGTCTCTTTAATTTTGAGAAGCAGCAGCTGCGTTCAGAAATAGAAGCATAACATAGAGCAGCTACTTCCACTGCTTTTTGATGATTATCCCAAAGATTTTAAAGTAAAAAACACAAAAAATGTAACAATCAACCAACTATCATGACTATACAAGGTTTAGAACTGAAAATAAATGCTGCCTGACAAGTATATCTTGAAAATGTATCATGTAAAGCTGATGCTTTTGCAGTGTAGTAAACAGTTCATTGCAGGGCCAAAATAATAATAATAATAATAATAACATTCTTCTTCTTCTTATTATTATTATTACTATTTTTATATTCCCTGAGTTGCCAAGATTTTTTCATTCCAGTTTCATTACTGTATATGTATATATCCCACATATTTTTTGTGCTGTGCATGCTGGGAAATGCCTTCCCAAATACCTCAGACACAATTCTCCATTCAGTCACCTGCTCTTAATGCTAGATCTTCCTGTTCTACAACAATTAAGTATGATTCCTACTTGGACCCATTATTGCCACTTGCAGCTATGTTTCTGAAGTGTCATTATTACACTTCTAATTTTTCTCTGTTAAAAGTTTTTGTGCTGCACTACGATGCCCTTTGTTCAGCACAAAAACCCGACAACCACTAAAACTGACATTCTGGAAGCTTTAAGCAGTAAAAAATACCACTAACCTTTTCATATTTAGTGAATGTGTGCAGTAACCATGTCCTCTCAGTGGTGCATCTATAAATGACATTATCTGGGAATACCAAGCAACTAGGATGAAATCCTCAGATGAGTCCTGCTTACATACTTTTACATACATACTACTTGCATGTTTCACCCAATTATCAAATCCTTAAAATGCAAAGTTGCCTCATTATTTGTGTCAAAATTTTGTGTTCCTCGAGTATTTTTGTGGATCTTTATACACACAAATACTTCGGTGGTAGGGTGTTTTATGGTCAGTCCAGAGATCCAGGGCTCAATATTCAGTCATTCTCAATTGAATAGTTATTCAGAAAAGTAACATAATTGAGAGCAGAATCTCCGCTATCTGCGTCAGCCTAGGGTTGAAAATAAACGATCAGCTTGCGAGCTGTGAAATCTGCGTTTAGCCGTACTGAATGCTTTCACGTGTGCACCACTTTTACGTAACATAACTTGACATTAATTGGGACACATCCCCCTGTAGGCTACTGATGGGACTACTGATTCGATACAACGCTCTAATAAGAGAGGGATGGAGAGAGGGCGAGGGCAGCTTAGACCAAGGATCATAAAACACTGAAGAGGGAAATGGTGCTTATGTGAGGGAACATTAACACTGTAAAAAAAAAGCAGGGAGAGACAGCAAATGCAATAATGTTCCTGTAATTCTTGGCAACTGCAGCCGCCTAGAGAATTACTTCAATAGAAGAAAAAAGGTTAATGTTTTGTATTTGACTGTACTTAGTTTGGTCAACACAGAGACACCACAGAGAAAATACTGAAGCAGGAAAAAATACCAAAAGCTACCAAAAACTAGCTAATTTAGATATACTTTTTCAGACAAAATAAAAACTAGTATACTTGACAAAAAGACTCCCATTTAGTGCTCTGCTTGAACAAGTGAGACTAAACAATCAGTGTTAAATGATACGACAGATGGAAGTGAATTCAATTCTTTTTAGGTTGACAGTATTTTCAGGTGGTTATTTTTAGACCTATGTATATTTCACATAGAAACTACAATCACTATGGTTATTGTAATGAATAAATGAATAGACATGTCTGCATCAAGCAGTGCAGTGTTTTGGTCGACTTATATTTTTAATAGTTTTGGATAAATATTAAACTCTTTGCCACATAACAAAGAAAATAGTTTTTGTCTTTCCTGGGATTTGTGGGAAATCAAATACACTGATACAACCTTTTTTTTTTTTTGTTTTCTCAAATGCTTTTTTTTTTTTGACACATAACATGTTGAACCTATACGCGACCAACTGAAGCAACCCCAGATCATGATACTGCACCCACAGGCTTGTACTGTAGGCACTAGGCATGATGGGTAATCACTTCATCAGCCTCTGTTGTCACTCTTGAACAGGGTCAATTTGGACTCCTTAGACCACATAACCTTTATCTATTGACACACAGTCCAATCTTTATGCTCTCTATCAAACTGTTGCTTGTATAAGAAGTTATTGCATCAGTTAAAGAACTTGTTGCAGATGAAACACATTAATACTGCAGTAAATATCCAGAGAAAGCATCTGGACTATTTACTGAGGGGTCCAATCAAGCAATAACACGTGGACACATATTTGAGTAGGTATGTATAAGCACTTAAACATTATGTATAACAGAATTTGGGGAGATAACATTTTTTCATGAAAAATGTCAAATTACTGCTCAGTAACACGTGGACTTAAAATGGACATCAATTTTTTTCAGCTTTATGCAAACATTCAAAACATGCAGTTCTCGACAGAAATTGATATCAAGTAGGACAAAACCTTTTAGATATTATGTTCAACTATGCTGACAATACATTTTGGAGCAAAATATTGAAAAGTCTCTGTTTTATTGACATGAGAATGTGGTAGCACGTGGACAGGCTGCCACAGTAACATGTGGACGACTCTTTACCATTGTATGCATCAGCCAAAACTGATCAAAAGATCATTACTTTGTGAAAGTTTCACTCAAGTATCTGAATTATAAGTAACTTCAAAATTGGTATTTTTGTGGTAATACGTGGACAGGGCCTTTTAAGCAACTCACACATGTTCAAACTAATAAATATCAATAATACTAACAAAATAATGAAAATCTAATACTTTAAACTTAATCTATATAATCTATATAATCAACAGATTGAATAAATGTTCAAATTTTTTAGCGTCAAATTCAAGCTATGGTGTAAAAAGTACAACTGAAAAAATTGGTTGTAATTTTTTTCTACAAGTGGCATTTTAAAAAGGATAACAGTTCCATAAAATGGAGATATAGCTAAAAAAAAAAAAAATGACCCCACTTGATAAATGATGTGTTTAAATTTACTTTTTCATGTTGATGTTCACTTTTGCTCGATTGGACCATGAGTTAAATCCAGGAGGAGCCTTTTTTTTTTTTTTTTAACATTAAATGTCATCTCATATCCTCAAAAGATAAAACTGCTTAATTACTGATTTTGTTCTTACCTGAGTTATTTGAAATACTGTATCCATGCAGTTTTTCAGTTTTCTGGATGTTTTATTCACCTCCAATAGAACATGATTATCTAACAAACTACCAGTCAGCTCTAGTGTTCACATGGACATTTAAGAATACAGTATCTCAGGAAAGGCCCAAAAGAAGGTTTTAAAATAATAAAATCATTCACTTGGATTCAAGGATAGATTGAAGAGACGGTGAAAAGAAGTGGCTAAGGGTTAAAGGTCAAGGTTGTTGTCCCTTTACAAAATATTATGTGAACAGATTATGGTACAAAGACAAAGATAGTGGATGCATCTTACTGAACTTATGTCTCTTCATTATTTTTTTCAATCTTATTATAACAAATCTTGAGTAGTCCTTCTGGATGTTTCTTTTTTTATTTGCAGGCTTTTTGTCCAGACGTTTGATCGTGGTAGTTTTCTGAAGACTTTGTCACTGTGTTTTCTACTTTTGTTCTGCAACAACAAACATCAATAAATATTTTTTTCCTTATTCACCCTGCGTATGCACCCTGTCTAATGTCGTTGTTTTTATTTTTGTACTAAGTCCTATCAAACGCCTCAGAGTGTGAAAGGTTCTACACAAATAGGCTATGTTAGATCCCAAAACGCTGAAATCAGACAGGAGTGAAAAGCTGTCAGATTAGCTTGGACTTGTTTCCATCTTAACCTGTGCGACTTCCAGACCGCTCCCCCGAGTTGCACGCTGACCAGATCTCTAATCTCAGACTGCAACAAAGAAAGCCTGCACACCCTCTAACAACTCAGTCAGTCACTCGAGGGACCGATGATGAAGGAGATGGAAGAGAGGGAGTGGAGCGAGAAATAGAGAAGGAAGGCGATAGGGAGAGAGAGAGAGGGGTCGCAATGTGAGTGATAAAACGCCACGGACTGCCTTAATGAAAAGCCTCTCATGGCGATGGAGAGATTGCCTGTGGAATGGGCTGCTGATTGGAGAAGCAGCCGCTTGGTGTAGCGTGCAGACTAATTAAAGTATTGAAGGGGTTGGGGTGACAGGTGAAGATTAGACCTGCTCCTGGGGTTAGCTGAGATGAGGAGTGCTAGACAAATATACTTTCCAACTAGGACAAGTGGAAGGGCTGGGAATAATGGGAGAGTAGAGGAAACAAGTGAGCAGCAAAGACTAAACCACTGCTCATTATGTCTGAAACTGCGTCCCTCAGACGATTTTTTTTTTTTTTTGCTAGAAGCATTGGTGTACCCAAGTTGCACCTTTTAACTCTTTAACTCCTGAGACATTATTTCAATGAAATGGGCTGCTGTGAATTTGCGTCTATAGAAGTGTCATAAAAGCTGCTGTGAGTATGTACAGTACTTCTGTTGCTTTCCTTCAGTGGTTTTGTTTTACTGTGTGTTTTAGGGTCAAAACAGGGTGGAATAACAGAAAAAGACAAAGAGAGGAATTAAAGTTTAACAGGTCTACTAAATAAGGCACTCAGAATGTACATCAAGAAGAGATTTAGGATGTTGAACATGACCTGTGAACTGAACAAACTGAACAACAACAAGCATTTGAATTTTGGCCCAGTAGTTTTTGTTTTGGGGCTGTTTTTTTTTCTAAATCAGTTCAGCTACTTTTTGGCACCTGGTTGAACTCCAAAAAGCAGTTACATGGTCAAAACTTAGTTAAAACGTAGATAAAAATCACAACAACATTGTAAACAAGAGTAAAAAGCAAAAAATAACAAGGATAACGATGTAAAAAAAAAAAAAGCCCAAACCATCTATTTTTATAGTGACTCGGTTTCCCTCACTGCTCTGTGTTTTGCCCCCCCATTCCACAGGCAGCGGGGGGTGCACTGAGCATGCTCAGATCTCTATGAAAAGCACAAGGTCTATTCTATCTGCACGTTTTGAAATTTTACTTTAATTTGACTTTTTGAGCAAATGGTTGAATTATTATGAATATTTAAAATAAATCATACAGAATGCACACCGCAGATACTTTAGGGGTTAAAGGGTTAAGGGAAACGTGACCTTACTGCAACAGACAGATGTCAGTGTGAGATGTTGTGATGAGGGTTGAGTCTCTTTTAGCAGTGGATTAGAGTTTGTATTGAAGTACAACAATTAATCCCACAGTATGTAACATGTCAAAAGACCTAACAACAGACTAGACCTATGATATACAGTAGTGTGTGAACGTCTTAGGCCAGCATTAGGTTTGTTGGTTTAGTAAAGTTCCAGTGACCACACATATGCTTTTCTCAGTCTCTGTATTAAGATCCAATCTGGATATATGTGAAGTATGTACAGCTGGAAAAACACAAATTTCAGGGAAAAAACAACTTCTATAAACTAAACAGATAGTATTTAGTGTGACATCCCTTTGCACTTAATGTGTCTTTAACCCTTTTATTCAAACAATATGAAATTTACTGCATTAATTTTCACATTTTTTTACACCAGGTTTCATTCTATACATGTCAGATATTTCTAACTGTTTGTGCTGCTTCTTGTTATGGGGTCAGGGGTCACACTAAATACTGACTTTCACCTTTAGAACACATTTAGTTCAGTTTTTTATGTGTCTTTTAAGGCTGCAAAAGTTCCTGTATTGTCTTGTACGTGAAGAAAAGAGAAAGAGACATAAATATGTACATTAATTTCAACCAAAAACAACAAATCTAAAGGTGGCTTAGACTTTTGCACAGTGCTGTATATTTTCTTAACTCATTAACTTTTTATGGTGAACATCTCTGTATTTGGAGCAATACGCATTTAATTCACTGTAATGATATGTTTAGTGGTCTCCCCTTTGTTAACATTTCAATAGAGTGAAATACAACATGAATGCAAAATGATTGAAACTATAAGCTGTTTTGTTGTGGTACCTCTTAGTGAAAAACGGCAGAAAGACAAATACAGTGACATATTTTCTATCTTTTGAATATTCATTGTGATAGCTAAAAAACAGTTTCCAACAACTGATACAGTGCTCTTGTTCTGACACAGTTCCATATATATTGTCTGTTTAAGAAGATTGAAGTATTTATATACTAAGGAATTTACATTTTAAGCTACTTTATGCATTTGCAATCTACATTACAGGGGGTTATATTTTTATTAAGTGGCTATTGACACAGTACTGTGGCACAAAATATCTGTTTGTCTATTACCACAGAGCCAATCATTATATCCTCATTATATCACATCTGGACTGGTAACTTGTTACATCCCCAAAAGTACCGAAGCAGTCAGATAGCAAATAGGTCAGACAGAGACACTGCAGAGGTTTAGCTCACTGCAACGCGGAACATTCAGGTTCAATTCAAATGTGGGGGGTGGGGTGGCGCTGTCAAAGAACTGAGAAGTAACACGGCACATCTGTCATGTAGCTCCGCCCACATTCTCCAGCCTCACTGATTGCAAAGAATACCATAAAACAATATATAGAGTATTTACAACAATAATTCCTATTCTATACTATATATTATCACTAATTTGTTGTTTCTTCCATCAAGTGCCACAGTACTGTAGCAGTAGCCATTGCCATATTTTTATTTCTAAACTACTACTACGTATTATTATGATGATTATTACCTTAATTTGACAACTTTTCTTTCTCACTCAGATTAACTTTTTCATTAATTTCCTGTTAAGTGCAAACCAGACATGTTGATTTTTAGTGCTTGAATTACTAAAGTGTAACTGTTCTATTATGGGTTAAGAAAAGTTTTCTTATTTACATTCTAAATAAAGTCTTTAACCTCTCAGATTAGATGATGAACGTTGACTTCAGTAACTTTAATAAACTTGACAAACTAAACCTGCCGATAAGGTGCTTCATGTAACTGAGAACTGCACAGTTAACCACAATGACAATCTCCATCTCAGTCTAATTATACACTTAAACAGGCTGTAAGTTAAAGGTCTAATGTGTGTCTGGTGATATTTTAGATGCAGTGACACTGAGTAAAGAGATGCTGTGTAAAAAAAACTACAATGAAAGTCACATTAAGCGTATATGTGTAAACTGGGGAAAAAAACGTGATTAAAAATATTATTATTCTGTGTATTTTATTTAATCTTTCCTGAGTCAGGCAGGTACACTCAAATCACAAATGCAAGTTGCAATATTGTCCATAATAATCACAATCTAATGGCGGAACCCTATTGAAAACTCTACTCGCGGGACAAAGAGTATCTGTCAAAAATGATTCCACTGTTCAGTCAGGCTGTTCAGAACTCTGCGGCAAGACTTTTAACCCACACCAGTAAAAGAGCACATATCGCACCGGTTTTAGCAGAACTACATTATCACCCAGTTCATTTTAGGATTCATGTAAACATTTTAATTCTCACTTAACCCATAAAGACCCACTGCTACTTCTGTGCCAGTTCCCAAATGATTTTTTCTCTCTATGTAACCTTTCTAAAGTGATTTATCACCATTTATTATAATATTATCCTCTATATTTTGTGTTTTTTCAGTGTAAATCATGTATTTTCCTCTATTTAATTCACTAATCATGTAGATGTTCATAAAAGCTCAGAATTACACTGAAGGTTACTATATCAAAAACAGAGAAAACTGAAGAAAAGTGATTTTTTTTCAGTCAAATCTCTCATTAACTGAACATAAACCCGGTGTGTCCATCCACTGTCACTGATCCAACTCCATGGGTTTTACTGGTGAATCAAAGTTGTAGAAGATGACGGTGTTTCCACGGTAACTACGGAGCCTCTGAACGTCCAAATGGGTGATATCTGATGACCATGAAAAGATGAAGAGCTGCATTTTACCTGCATTATTTCAATGTAGCAATAGGATTAGTGGTTCAGAAGTTATTGAACATTTTAGATCAGCAGATGCTTTTGGTCACTAGTGGCTGTTTGGGTCTTCATGGGTTAAAGAGCTCTGTTTACATGTCTGAGTTGCTAAAATGGCATAACCCTACAGGTGCTCTTCTTGCTGGTCTGTACCACCTTCAAGACTAGAGGGGGTGGAGCCTTTCAAAGCAGTGGCTCTCCCCCGGCTATGGAATGCATTGTCCCTGTCACTTTGCACTTTTACTTCTGTTGAGTCTTTTAAAAAGCAGCTGAAGACCTTGTTGTAAAGACAGGCTTTTAGTTAGGTGTGGGTTTTAGGACAATTTGCTTTTATGTTTTTATGCCTGTGTATGTACGTGTTTTTGTCTACGTATCCTACTTCTGATTTTACTGTAAAGCACTTTGTGAATTATTTCTGTGAAAAGAGCAACATAAATAAACTTAACTTACTTACAATCTGTACGCAAATTGATTTGTAAAGGCTGTTTTAAATCATTGTTTTTGACATGATAAAAAAAAAAAAAAAACCCAGCCAAATCAAATTCGGTCATGAGTTCATTCCTTATCTCTGCTGTCAGTTTTAAAGGATGCATCTTCAAGATATCGATAAAGTCAACTGTATATCTGACAGCCAACATTAGCTTCCAAGCACATGTCTATTCTGATCTGCCTCAAGGTGAGAGAAAAATGAGATGACCTGTATGTGTGAGCAGGGGTAAAATATCAGACTGACTGGGCACAGAAACAGAAACCCTGTCAACTGTCAACCTGTCACTACTATATTTTTTATCTATGTCGCACTATTATGATTTGTGATACTAGAATAGTCAAACGGACTTGATTTGTAATCAGCAGGGTATAAGGATAGATTCCTGACAGATGTGGGGTCGTGTGCATTCCCCTGACTCATAGATATCGGTCAAAAAAAAAGGAAGTACCGCTAAGGTGTTGACTGTGGTAAATGCAAAGATCCCAGTAGAGTCCGAATAATTCATCAGTTTGTCTTGTTAATCAGAGCCAATGGGACACTTTACAAACTACTAGTATTAGCAGAACTTCACTCTCACAGCTAATATTAGGCTACTCAACTGAAATCTCTGACTTTGAGGGAAAATTATCTCAAACTACAGAAAACACTCCTATATTTTGTACAGTTAGCGGATTACAGATTTATTGATTAATCACACCAAATCTTATATTTACTCTAATGTATTTATTTATTTATTGGGTTATTTATTACTTTGACATAGATGTTCATTGACAGTTTTATGGCTCAGTAATGAAGCTGAAAATAATTCAGTTCTTATAGTTGTTTTTACAGGATGTGACAATGATCACTCAGTTAACTGCTTTTTCAGCTTTTGCATGTTCTAAATCAGTGGTTCCCAACCTGTTTTTGGCTCATGACCCCATTTTAACATTCAAAATGGAGCCTTTTTTTTTTTTGCTAAAATTAATTTGTTTTTGATCATCTAATAGTTTTGCATCTGTGTTGATGAAAGAAGAAATCCACTGAATGTATCCTCCTGTAATACTGTGTTGTCTATATAATGTATATTATTCTGGACGGAGGCAGTAAAGCCAGGTGTAGATTACTGCACAAAGGAGAATTGGATTTTCCTTGGTCAGGATATGTACAGTCAGTCCAGCTTGGATTTACAAGGCTGACAATGAATACTGA
>JAPQRP010000024.1:661106-688316 GCA_037367295.1 Apogon hyalosoma
CTGTGAGGCACGAGTGCTACCCACTGCACCACCGTGCCGCCTTTTAAATGTACCATTTCAAGAATTAACAAAAATTTGTCCTGCAAAACCATATATATGTTTATAAAATGTTTAATGACATTCAAAGTTGCACATGGCCTTACTATAAGAGACATTTCAGCCTTAGTCAGTGTTTGTCTTTGTGGGACTTACCCCAGCACATATGTGAGTCTATTCATCTCAGAGGAAACCCAGAAGATACTGCCGCCAAGGCAGTTTTTAAGTATGCATTTGCCTACCTACTTATCTTGGTCGTGTGTGTACGTGACTGTGTACTCTGCATGAATGCATATGTATGTGGTGACAAATACTGGTCCCCTGTGATAGACCAGAGTGCATTTTCCTGTCACTTCCTCTGTTTGCTTTCTGGCAGGCTTGTGTGACCTACTCCAGATGTTGTGCTAATGAGCTGGGACATTAGTGCCACCTTGTCATACCATGTACATTAATTTAGAATAACAAAGCTCTTTTGTTATTTGTTTTCTTCCCTGTAAACATACAGTATTTTCATGATGCAACACAGTGCCTCTACATTTTTTTACCCTCTTTGACATTTCAGAGACCATATTATTTTTTTCTTTTTTTTAGTTCTTCATTATCTGCATTTACAATTCCAGTGACTTCACCACACTACACGGTCCACAGTATGCAATGCTATTAAGCAAAGCAGAACAATAAAGTGATTTAATTATCCATCTACACAGCAAAGTCATCAGAGACATTTCATACAAAAACGGCTACAGATTTTTCATAATGCATCAGTGCAATGATGGGCCATTCTGTGAAAATTAATACGTCCATTTGGTGTTTGCATGACTGCACTGTAGGCACTGAACAGGGCTCAGGGAGAATGAAAAAAGCACATTTCATTTCACAATTTGCACTTGTTCTCAAACGTATGGGAGCAAGAGAGATAAGAATACAGAATTTGTTTCGTATAAACTGCATTATCAACATGAGCAATCACATAAATCTATGTGACATACCACTATGTCTGTGAATGTATATGAATGATTAGTATTAGTCACAGTGCATAGATATTTACTATATATGTACAAAACTATGAGCAGATAAGATAGAACGGAGTAGTAATGCGTTTTTACGTGAGAGCAGCGTTATCATGCCTCAATGCCCCCAGCACAGGCTTTACTCCCTGCATGCCTGCTTTATTCACGCAGGACTGACTGTCACTATCCATCTATATACCCATTACACAGAGCCCTGTACCACAGCTCTTCACTTCACTTGCCTGATTAAAACAAGCTAATTAGTACGATACCATTGCAGGAAAACATAGTGCACATGATAGAAGTCACGACATATACTCTTGTTTGTTACCCCGGCTGTGTGGCGTATACAGTAAAAATCATCTAAACCAGTGGTCATCAACTATTAACCATTCAGATCAGACTGCAAACTTTAACAAAACAAAGAAAAAAATTATTCAAGGGACTTCATGGCGGTAATGAGGCTCAGTAGAGAGGGCTTCCACCTACTGTGTTCAGGTAGAGATACAAGCAGGCAAATGAAATGGTTAATGATAGAAGAAAGATGACAAAAAGTATACCAAATATTAAAGAAGACTGGGGAGAAAAATATGCATCCTCTTCTACAAGGCTGGGGTGGCTCATTTACTTAGAGCCTGTTATGGTTGTCAGAGGAGGAAATATTAAATACAATTATGAAGCTGTATGCAGACACTTACAAATTACAAACATAACAATGAAAGTGCAATGAACCCTTCGTCATATTATAAATATATTCCTTTCAGTATAATATCCTCCTAGAATAAATAGTTTCCATTTTTAGGCTGAACAACCACCCAGAGGTGGAAGCACAAACTTGAACACTACACTCCTCTGTCCTCCTGGTCATTTTGGTAAGTATGTAAAATCCTCCATACACTCAAATGGGTGTATTTCTTTAGCTGTTAAGTATTTACTGAGTTCATGAATAATTTTGTATCTTCACCAAAGCCGGACAGAAGGTTCAACAGCAAGGCTTGCCTGGGGCAAGAAAAAATCCCCAATGGGCTAGTAAATGTAGCTGTCATGTCAAAAACGTGTTACTGTAAAAGAGACTCCAGAGAGATTTTAGACTTTGTTGAGTGAAAGTGTTGACTGAAATGATTGCTTTTGTCTGGTAGCAACCTACATTGCTGAAATGTAACTGTTTTTCACCTCAGCTGGAGAAGTACTGGACCTAAACTCTGACTATGCAATATCCTTACTGTTCCTGTAACTCTCCAGAGGCACACATGTCCATGGAGTCTAATGAAGGTCGGGTCCAGTTTTGTCAGACACTGTAGTAATACGTCTATATTGTCACGACGGACTGTACTGTTGCTGGTGGTCTAGGGATACTTTGTTTCCAGATGAATCATTAGTGTTGGGTGCAAGGTTTTTTTGGCAGAAGTGTTGCCATACAGAGAGATGCTGAATTAAGGGAGTTTTCTAGTCAGCATTAGTGGGCAGATAATGACAGAACGGAACAATGTGGGTCTTATTTCACTATAGGTGTCGTCAGCTCACTGTGTGCTGTCTTAGCAGTTAGTATGACGATGTGCTTATGTCGAGAATTGAGAACACCCTAACAGGCAGACTACATTAATTGCCACTGGTGAAACTGATATTAAAATCACTAGAGCCAACATGGCAGCTGTCCTCTGCAAAAGTCAGCCGCAGTGGTGAGGCATTTCAGGACAAAGGAAGGTTGGTGAGGAGAGGCAAGAGTGAGAATTGATCAAAAACGGCAGGTGAAAAGGAATGCAAAGTCATGTTGCTATAGCAACTGGCCATGTAGCCGAAGAGAAAGGCTGGAGTTGCATGCAGTCCTTTCTCTGTTTCTCCCTCCCTCCCTCTCACATTCCAGAAATATGAGCAGAGCTGCCGCTTGACCATGTGAGCAGATTCCTTATGCTGTGGGTGAACAAATAGCACGTCAAGTATACTGTCCATCTGATTGTGTCATTTCACATTTACTCATGAGGGTTGGGGGAGCACTTTAATTCTGCTACAATATTTTTGTTGTTGTTGCTCAACACAGAGACTGCAGTCCATTTGAGGATGGATCACATGCTAACCTTTACATTTGTATGCATGAGACAAGACAATGTTGCTGCCTATGTCTTTTCTAGAGGCAACAGCCTGCATTGTTGAATAATGGAGCCTGGAAGATTGGTTCCTGCAGCCGCAGAGGGTCTTGCACAACTACTTCTACTGTAATATGTTTCTTCTGGATGGGTAATATTAATAATAACGATAAACTAACGATAAAATAATAATTCTACTACAATGAGTTTACTCTGTGGACAAAACTTTGGATGCACCTGCCTCGTGTGGCTTTTTTAAGAAAATGGGTCTTGGATAATTTTTGGGGCAGACCAGAAGCTCAACATCTAGATTTATTAACCCTGGAGGCTGAATAAATGTTTACGTAACATTTTGTGTGATGCCATCTGCGTCCATATTTATGAGTAGAGGAGCAGCAGCAAAAGCTGCGAGGCTGCGGTAATGGTTGCGGCTGTGAGGTTCTTAATGAACAACTCTTTTTCACAGACTCAACTGTCACCTCAGCAGGACAAGTGTTAATGTATAGCCTGCTGCACTAAAATCCCAAATGTGAATCTGATGGCCTCATTCCGTCAGACGTGGTTTGACCACCCATGTACCATTAGGCCTGTCAGGCCTTCCGGCCCAAAACATACCAAACACAGATTATTATTCCGTTCCTCCCTCCTCTAAAACAGAGGATGACAGCTGCCATAGAGGCAAAATAACAAAGCCATAGGCAGACTGCTATAACTCTTCTGTTCACGACTGGTTTTGTTTGACAGTTAAAGCAGGGGGCTGTCACTAATTCACTGGCCTCTCATGACAAACACTCAGCTCATCATGTCTCTCTTTCTGAAAGGTTCTTCTAATTCCCAAAATAACATACCTCACACCCATTTAAAAGTTTAGAGATCATTAAAAAACTGCTCATTGAGCAAAAATCCAAAAGCATTGCATGAGGCTGAGCACAGTACGTGAACACCAACCTGTTCTTAATACGGAGGTAATTGACAAAGCTGACCTGGCAGCCATCTTGTTTAGAAACATCTGCTGAGGAATCCTTTGATGTGGCTGAGCAGTAATGGCAGTCCCCCATCTCACGAGCCCCTTACTTCTCACTGCACATTGTGTCTCCAAAAAAATCAAAGGCTTCTCTGCACCCTCCCTGTGCACCGCTGACAATAATGACATTAAGTGAATGTGTGACAAGCTGCAGTGATCACATCCAAAAGAAGTCCAAAACCTGCCTTGGACACAGGCAGAGGAAAGAAGAGACTGGGGGAGGAAAAGGTGAAAGCAACCCAAACCCAAGTAATGCTTCTGCAAACAGCATAATGATAACATTTGTGAACCAAAAATGTGTCACATATTTACATTTCTATTTACTGTTATTAATTTTAGTATTTCACATGCTCCTTGACTTTTTTGTCTTTCCTCAATTGGGCAGGGGTGGTTAGGGTAGAGGAGAGATGTAAAGTTCTTCACCACATGTGAAAGGTTTTCACAATTTGGTAAGTGTGGTAAGTGTTTAGGTGCACTGCAAAAATCAAAATCTTACCAACTGTATTTTTCTCATTTCTAATCAAAATAGCTCATCACACTTAAAGTAAAACATAATCACCTAAAAAGTAAAGTTTCAGTGAGATATAACAACTTATTTTTAGACAACAGATCTGGAAAATCTTATTTCAAGAAATCTTATCAAGATAATTTCCACTTGTTCCATTGGCAGATTTTTTTTTTGCTCAAATCAAGATTTTTTTGGCTTAATTCATGCAAAAAAATATCTGGCAATGGAACGAGTGAAAATTATCTTGGTAAGATTTCTTGAAATAAGATTTTCAAGATCTATTGTCTAAAAATAAGTTCTTATTTCTCACTGAAAAGTTACTCTATAGGTGATGTGTCTTATTTTAAGTGTGATGAGATATTTTGACTAGAAATGAGAAAAATTTGCTTAGTAAGATTTTGATTTTTGCAGTGTAAGGGTTTGGAAAACACTGTAGTTTAGTTTAAATAGGATTAAATATATTCTTCTCCAACTGCAACCTTTTTTGTATTAAATCAAGCCCCAACATATTTTCCTCCACCTAGAAGTGCCATCACTGCCCATACTATAAACTGACTGAATACATATGAGCATAACCTGTGACAAACTTAGGCTACGTTCAGACAGCGGGTCTTAATGCACTATTTGGATTTTTTGGTGAAATCCGATTTTTTTGTGTGCTCGTTCATACTACACATTAAATGTGACTTCTCTCAGTTTTGAGTATGAACTGAATGTGACCCTGAAGTGACCCACATGCACAAAAGAGGTCCTGATGTAATATGTGACCATACAAGCATGCACTGTGTTTATGGATGTAAATATATTTTTCCCGCCGCTCCTCCTCCTAGGATGCAGAATTGCAAAGTTTGTCGCATTTTAATGACATACAGGTCGGATAAATGCGACCTGGCCATTCGGACTGAAGCCGCATTGCCAAATATCCGATACATATCACATTTAGGACCACGTATGAAAGTGGCCTGGGTCAGATGTGAAAAAATTGGATTTGTGCTGTTCAGACTGTCTTTAACCAATCAGTTACAGGTCACATATGGGCAAAAAAAGAATTTGGGCCATATTTGCCTGCAGTCTGAACGTAGCATTAGTTGAAAAGAATCATGTCTAATTGACAGACCATAATGTTGGCATACACACTAATATTGAAACGAGACACATTTTTGGCTCTCAAATGTTACAGTTAAACACTTTTGCCTATAAAGCTGGAATAATTTAGTTTTCAGACACATTCCTCTTTGTATTCCTATACACATCAGTAATCACCTTTGACCTGGTGCAATGATTACACACTGAGACCCAGCTACACTTTATCAAGAGTAAATCACAATCATTTCATGAGAAGAGGTAAAAATATTTTATTCCAACTTTATGGGCAACAGTGTACATAATTGCCATTTGCAGGAATGTGCAGTGGCTGCATTTTTCTATGTGAATGGAAAAAAACATTTTACAATCAAACATCACTTTAAGATTTATGAGAATAAGATCTGTCCTCTTTCATTGCACCACTGTAACTGGAGCACAAACTTAGCTTACACAGATGAGCTTGCTGTTTTGGTTATTAACGCAGTACAGTCATTAGCAGCTCAAAAGAACCAAACCTATGATTACTTTCAGTTGAGTGAGCGGCGCAGAAGTCCTGAGGCTAGGCCCAGCTGTGATAAAGAGCTGCTGAGCCAAGGTCCTGGGCTGCCCTGGACTAAGAATGTAGTGGCCTGATGACCAATCTGGGAGGCAGCTATGGAATAGGAGGATGAGGGGATTAGGATGTGTTGGGTTTAATAATCTAGACGTGCTGGACGAAGATGACAGGGTGGGAAAGGGAGAAGACGACAGATAGCAAATGAGGAGGGATCAGCAATGTGTTAAGCAGAGGTCCAGGGATTACTGGGTGGAGGTCAAAGAAAAAAGTCACTCTCAGACTGGAGCATTCATGTAGAAATCGCTTTCTTTGAGAGATAGTTGGCATGGTGAAAAAAGGACTGCGATGAGAGGGTAAAAAAAAACAAACTTGACAGCTCTTTAAAAATGGAAAAAAATATAAAAGGCTTCCTGTTTTATGCATTCAGAGAATATATGGGACTATATGAAAACCTTCAGCTGATGGATCATGAATTATAAGGCAAAATACTAGAACATGAGGCTTTCTATTTTAAGTAGCTGGGGCTTTTATGTCCCTTTGCAGAAGTCTAAAGATGCATTATTGAATAATAAAGACCATAAGATGAGAATAAATGTATTCATTGGGTAAGTTAAAATGGTGGAAAGTGCCACCCCATCACCTGAATTGCGCAGAATGAAACGACAGCTTGTATTCAAATTAGTCTTGGAGAAGAAAAAAAAGTATTTAAATATGTTCAATAGCTCATTTCAATGCAATTTGTATGTGGCCCATCTGAAATATCATCCAAAGTTGTGTGTGTAGAGATGTGAATTTTACTGTTACTTAGGCATGTTTGCAGTATACATTTAGTATATGTCTCTGTAACAACTCAAAACACCTACAGAAGAATCACGCTCTTTAGTTTGTGCATTGTTTATGTCTTATTCTGCTAGTGGAATCTGTATACTTATAATTAATATGCAATGTATAATTTCATGATTTAATTTTTCTTCACACTTCCTCAATTTTCTTGGCACTCATGGGGGGGAAGTTATTGTATGAAAAACATTATTTAACAAGAACATTTGATTAAAAGTGTCCACACGGATATGCTTTGGTTTTAAAGTTAAAAAGGTTAAGGTTAACTTACTCCACTATCCACATATTGAAACCCACAGCAGCCAGCATTAGCATTAGCATTACCACTTAGCACCTTAATGAGCTGCCATTGAAGGTGCTCAGGGACCAACTTCAGATCTTCATCAGTAACTAGGTCAAGGGCACTGACAGGACCTTTATATACCTGTTTTTAAAGGTAGAAGAATCTGGAGGACAGTCCCGCGGTGTGGATAGAACAGGGAAACTCAACACAGAGAGGTCCTGGTCTGAATCAGACTCAAACATAGAGCACAGCTGCTGACCACTATGCCAGTGCATCTATATCATTTCTTATACATTTACACCTAATGTCAGCATCAGTGGCGGCTGCTGGTCTTTCAAAGAGGGGAAGCTCATTGTCGGCGTACATCATAAAAGCTGCTGCGGCTGTTCTACCAGACGGTCGTTGCCAGTGTCTTCTTCTTTGCAGTGGCATGTTGGGGGGGGGCGACGTCAACGTCAGCACGGCAGGCAAGCTCAACGAGCTGGTGAAGAAGGCGGGCTCGGTAGTGGGAGCTAGTCTGGATGTGGTGGCAGAGCAGAGGACAAGGAGGAAGCTGCACATCCTTGACAACCCCACCCACCCCCTCAATGGTGAACTGGCAGGGATGAGGAGCACGTTCAGTCACAGACTTGTCCCTCCCCGCCAGACGACTGAGCGCTTTGGACAATCTTTTGTGCCAACTGTCATCAGACTCCCCAACCA
Organism: Apogon hyalosoma; assembly: GCA_037367295.1. NCBI lineage: Eukaryota > Metazoa > Chordata > Actinopteri > Kurtiformes > Apogonidae > Apogon > Apogon hyalosoma. The sequence continues at coordinate 669,236 of JAPQRP010000024.1, forward strand.
GGCAGTACCTGCAGATCACTGCAGGTTGAGGTGGGGGACTGGACCGGACCTGACCTGAGGATGAGGGGTCTTGCACTTGTACTTTGCACATGGATGGACTTTTAGCACTTTGCACATGGACTGGGCTTTTACTTATATATTAGTTATTTATTTATTTATTTATTCTATTAATATTTGATATTTGAACTGTGTGCTTTATCTTAACTTTTAACTTGACTGTTCTGTTTCTGGGATGACAACTGAATTTCCCCAAGGGGACAAATAAAGTTTTTCTTTTTTTTTTTTTGTTAATTTATTTATATGTAAATTCTGCCCTCCGTTCCTTTTCAAGAAAATGGTCTGTGACCCTATTGTTCCAAGTAGGTGTCTTTTCCCCTAACCCTTACCCCTAACCTAACCAACAGTATGACTGAATGAATGATCTAACGAAACGATATTAAACTCGAACAAAGAAATGTTGAAATTATGTTCGACTGAAACAAGGAAATACTATGAGTATGTTTTATTTACAGTATAAGAAATGAACAAGTAATTTCACCGAGCAAATACTAACAAATGGGTTGCAGTTTGTCTTTCGACTTCGCTTGCAAAATCCGTGATGGGACTGAGCTGAGCTGTCAAGTGAAGGTGTGTATCTCAAAATACCTGTCAATCAAAACGGGATTCAGCCTTTCAACTGATCCTCCAATCATCATGCGGAAGCTCAGCGTCCAGGCCAGCTGAGGCCCGCCCACAGCTCCATTTAGCCCCAGAGACGCTGAGCATCCAAGGGCGGGACAAAATCGTGGCATTTATCCAATCACCATCAAGTTTCGAAGCAATGAAAAAAATTGTTCCATGCTGTCCCATTGAAATGCATGGACGCTCAGTTTCTACGGGTAAATGCACTGACCATAGAAGAAAAAGGCGCTATGGGAATGTATGAGAAGGTAACAACATCGACTCAGTCGATTTGTGATAAGTAGCTGATTCTGAACAAACTCGTCTTTGAGATGAACGTGTTCTAACGCATTTGTAGTCAATGAAATGTTAACACAACCGTACATATCTGACCATTTCATTTTCAACATTTTAGGGGAAGCTGAGCTTCCCTTGCAGTCTTAGTGAAATCGCCTCTGGTCAACACTACTCTGATATTCAAGGATCCTTAAATCAGAGATTTTTAGAAACACTGCTAATCTTGTTTTAGTTTGGTAACTTCAGGATTATGTTGTGGTCTGGATGCACAAAGATGCTGACTGCTTATTTGTATGTGGCAGTTTCTGGAAAAAAAAACCTGAGATTTAGCTAATGGCACTTCTTGAGCAGTCACAGCAACTTCTGTCATGATACTACTGGGACATTTGAGTATGTGAACATAATGAATCATGGTTATAAGGCTGAATCTTCCACAAAAGTTCTCTGACTGTCAAGTTGTTACACATAAACATATGTGAATTTTACATATAGAAAAATGTAAAGGGTTAAAATAGGAGAAAGTACAAAAATATTCAAAGGTGAAAACTAAAAATGATAGCATCTATCTTTCCCAAATACCAATTCAACACCTGCAAAAAGAAAAAGCCATTAAAATCAGTGGATGTTTACACCCTGTTGACTAAACATAAGACATCGAACGCTGAGCATGGCACAATAAATCCTCTCAGACTACACCAATTTCAGGGCTCTCCAGTTAAGTTGCTCCATTTCCTGTGCGACAATAGCTGAATGGATTCCCATTGAGGGCCGAGATGGGACACGGGGCAAGTGGCATGGCTCTTCATCGCCTGTGGAGGGGCCCGACTGACAGATGGTTTATTTCCATTTGCTTAGGACGCTGATAGGCTCTGCAAGCTGTGGTGAAATGGGAAATACTATTCATACAGGCGTATCAGCTGTAGACATTTGCTTGACAGAGTTATGTAGACATGTCAACTAAGCTGTTGTCAAAGAGAAAGAAAGACAGATAGACACAGAGAGACAGAGAGAGAGGTGTTGAAGCACACTGAGCTAAGTGGTCAGCATAGCCAAAGGCAATACTAGACTCAGGGGAATACTGTGTGAAATTCATACCGAGAGACATAAATAATTGATTTATGAAATTATCCTTTACATCTATATGTCTACAGCTGGGTTGTGTTTAAGTGATGGCAATGGCTAAAAAAAAATATAGCAAGTGGCTGCTCGGGGGTGTGATGGCAAGAGTTGAAATTATGTCAAATGTTTTAAGATGCACCTGAAATATGAATGTAAGTGGTTATAAGTATAGTAAATTATTAAAATGTGAATCATATGTAGTAGAGAAGGCTTTCAAGCAGAATACTATTTGATATTCACTAGGAATGGAATAAACATTATTGGAAGATTACCCCTCCACCCACGCAGACACAGACATAAAGACATCCATTAATGCTTTGTGCCATTTTTATACTTATATGCTAGTTTACATGTATTTGCACCAGTAATTTTTATTTTATTTTTTATTGCGCTTTTCTCCTGTTTGAACGATCTAATCAAAAGACTGTACATAAAGATGGAGGCAACAACACTGCCTCCTGCCACGGCGCTGTGGGGTCTGCACAGTCAGTAGTGAATTCAGAAAAATGTCTACCCATTGGCATCCTGATTTTATTTACTTTACACCCAATCAAATAACTTGATGGTCTGAGGAAATCTACATAACAAGAAGAAATCTGTTTTATTGGTTGATCCAGGTTCCAGTGAGTAAAACTTGAGGGGGTAGGATTTATCACCTGCACTGCAGCTACCCACCAGGGGGGCAATACTTTGGCTTCATTACTAGGGATCTGTCCATCTAATCTCACAGCATAACACACACATTACTGGTGTTTGGTTGTAACACTCTTCTTATATTATCTAGTGGTGGCTAGGGAACATCAGGTTATCTTCTAACAGTCTGAACATGGTAACCTTGTAAGGGATAATGGACTGTTTAAAAACCAGACAAAGTTGTACAAGATATTGCATTTATGATGATTTGCACATTTTAACATCATGATCTATCACTAATATTTACCAGCTGAACTCTATGTTTACATGCTCTTTTGATGAGGCATACAATAGCGTATTCTATGTGTGTGTTCACTTGTGCCAAAAATCAAAAGAGGCTATTCACTATTAATAAGTGGTATCACTCAGTTTTTTCTGCCATATCTGTTTGATCCTTAACAAAGGCAGTCTCATCAAGTGACACTATAATATGCTAGCGAAACAGTTGTTAGGACATCAAAGACAGGACTGACTCTTAGATTTCTTCTGTAGTACAGGGTGGTTTTTTTTTTGTTTGTTTGGTGAGTGTTTCACAGAATTACGTAACTACAGTTTATTCTGACAAAAAATGGGAAAAACATGTCTTCTTCCTTCAATGAATGACTATTTTCCCAAACAACCCCACTGATAGCCCTGCCATTGAAAATGTTCAAATTATAGTGTTGGACATTGTGTACCAGTCATAATGGCACCAATTTACTAATGTCCTTGTACATTTAGCTGTCACTTCAAGCAATGCATGGAGGGAAAAGAGGATAAAGGAGCATGTTATTAACTAATATTACATTTTATTTGACTATTCTATGAGTATGGATTCCTATCTGCATATGGCCTGTATATCATCTTATTTCTGTTGCCTCTGAAATCTGAATTTCACTTTGTTGTTTGAAGATACTGCAGAGTTAAATCACTCAATGGATGAAGTAAAAGCAACAAAAACCTGGCTGATAATAGATGCATCTCTAAGAAACTCCCCACTGTTTTCAGCATTATAAGCCTCTGAAAGAGACATTTCATTATTTCCACCCTTCTACCCATCACAAAGCCTTACCAAACCATTTCCACTAAAGAAACCTTAATATCCTCTAATGAAGCTCTGGGCACCCTAATGGACAGGAACTAACAGGAAAACTGGAAAGGCAGCAGAAGCGGAAACTTCATCACTGGTTCTGGCCATTTCACCATTAAAGCTAAAATTACAAATGGACCATTGGGCTTTAATGTGGTCAATCAATGGGCAGATTTATAATCAGTGGCGGCCTTTATAGGATGGTGGCATCTGGACAGCAGGTTCTGGCAATAAATGAGAAACACTCTGCCTGTAATAAATCAATTGCCATTACATCCCTAACATTACTATCAATTTTGATTACCGTGGTAAATGGGTAGTAAGTTAAAACCCATCTTCATGTAGAGAAAAACAGGATGAACGAAAACGGCTTAAACTATCACTTTCATCATTATAAAGCATGTTTACGTCACAAATCTCAGTATATTTTCCACTTTCATTTTAGTCCAACAAGCAAACAAAATTGTATAAAACATATGCAAAGTGCATTGTACAGAATCATGGTACTACTTTCTTTTTTTTAGTTTGCTAGCATTAAATCTATTCTGTACAATCAGGCATTTTTACACTTTTCTTTTGTAATCTTAAAATGCTCCTAATGAGCATGTGGCAAACTAAAATGTAAAAAATCCACCAGGCTTTGAAACTCAAAAATGTTTAACTCTCATATATATCTGATGAAAGTCTGACCAATCATTTTATTGGGTCCAAATAAAATGATTGGCCGAGCTTCTCGTCTGTCATACGTTGCCAAATACCCAGAGGTGGCAAAAGTACTCACATTTTGTACTTAAATAAAAGTACAGCTACTTGTGTGTAAAACTACTCTCGTAAAAGTAGAAGTACTGATTCAACTCCTATACTTAAGTAAAAGTAAAAAAGTACTGCTTCTCAATTGTAATAAAGTGCAAAAGTAAGAAGTAAAACTGCATTTTTGCCATGAATGAAGCAATACTTATTTAACCAAGCAAAATCATAAAAGTTTCCATTTTCTAATTCCATAGTGAATGGTACTGACCAGAGTCCCACACCGGGTCAGGTAACTGACAGGTAACCGCACACCATGCGGGGGCAAAAACAAAATTATGAGAATTTTCACAAGTACAGGCACGAGTAAAATTAAATGAAATGCAGGCAGGTAGCGGGCAAGGAAGTGAAATTAATTTGCAGGACATTTAATGATGATGATGACCACGGTTGATAGTTTGAAGTGAGCTTCACCTCTGTTTATATCCGGCCACAGACATCACTGAGCAGCACAGATTACAGATTCATAGATGGCATCTGTTTAGCCAAAAATAAAGCCCTTAAAAGTGACTTGCTGTAGACAATGTGTTTAATCACAGGTCGTGTCGCAGTACGCAGTTTTGCGGGTACGTGCAGAAAAGTCTGGAAAAAGGGGACCCATGCAGGACTCTGGTACTGGTCCTGTGCAGGACTCTGGTACTGACCCAGTACAGGACTCTGGTACTGACCTTGTGCACAGCCTGTACTCTTCTCTCCACCCTCGGGGCATTTTCAAACAGCGTACTCGAGTGTGTAGGACCCAAAGTCCGCTTAATTTTATCAATGTGAATGCAAACGTTCCGTGCTCCTGTACTGTACCTGTTTCCAGTTGAGAAGGTAGTCCTAGGTACGGACTGCGTAGACTCCAGTATGGTACGTTGCTGTGTGAAAACGATCCATGCCCGAGACTGGAAGTGACCTAGTCACCATTCCAACAATGGAAGTGAGTTAATCTTCCCTCTGAAGTGATGTATTTTACGTACTGTTGCATCCATTTAGTTTGAAAAAGTAACAAGCTTATTCTGAGAATGTAAGGAGTATCAAGTACATACATTTATGCAAAAATGTAGGGAGTAAAAGTAAAAAGTTGGCAGAAAATAAATACTCAAGTAAAGTACAGATACCTAAAAAAAATCTACTTAAGTACAGTAACAAAGTACTTATACTTCATTACTTCCCACCTCTGTGCATACTGCATCAGTGACCGGTGCCTCTGAATCTGACTCCATGACCTGTTCACTCGCACTGCTCCTACTGTCAAAGGGTGTGAATGAATTGGACTCAAATGCATGGTGCTGAAGGGAAAAAATGGATTTATTAATAGAAACAACAACCAAGGGGAACAAACCGAAAAACCTGATCGCAGCAGTCAGAGTCCGGTGAATGAAGGATGGTGCTAAGTCCAGGTTATTGTGGGGTGATGCTGTGCCTGAAGACTGAAACTGTGATGTACACACGGTGGGGGGGTATATCTCCGTAAGTCTCTCTCTCAAACTGTACTTAGTACGCATGAGGTATGCACAGGCTGCAGGCGTCAATGTGATGAGGTGCAGTGAAGACCATGATCCAGCACTGCACAGACAAGACCCTTAAATATAACCCCTTATGAAACAGGAGCCGTGGCTGTGCACACGCTGCAGGTGGATGATAGTGTGTCTGATTGGTGAGGAAGAGGTCCGCGGCCACGCCGGAGCAGACCGTGACACCTCCACATCTACCTCTGTGGGGAGGAGAGGAGCATCAGCGGTCAGGCAGGGGGACGAGGGTGGGACTTTAGGGGGACGTGGGTTGTTTGTGTTCAAATTTTTACCAAGTGCTGTGCGACATGCCAGATCGGTAGGTATAGCTTTAATATATTTTACATAATTCATTCAATTGTAATTCAAAGCCTCCATGAAACAGCTTGTGCAGTGCTATTTCAATTTAGTATATTTACATATTTCCTGTAAAAACAGAAATTAAAGGCAGCAGCCCCTCCTAAAATCCCCATCTCCTCAATTGGTTAACTCCACCAAATGAGCAACAACCAATACCAACCCATAACTAGTTTGTAGGTCCTTTGCAGCAAAATGAAATAGAATTTAGCTAAAAATGATCATAAACTCGAGCTGGTCAACCAATCAAGTTATGAACACAAATTCAGCCTGTTCAAATGCAAAATTAAAATTGCAACAAATTCTCTAAAATTTGTATTTCTGTGTTTAGCTATGTTAATTTTCAGTTTGTAACAGGGGGAAAAATGCATATTTCAACTTCATCATTAATCTTTAATTTTTTAAAAATCAACAGAGCAAATAAACTAAAGTTTCAAATCACAAAACTGTCCACAATATAACTTTTTCACCAAAGCCCTTAAAACTTAGGCCTACACATCTACTTTAAATTCAAGGGGATGTTAAACTCAGAAAATATGTGCAGTCTTCCCTTACATTATAACCTGAGTAAAAAGAACAAATATGAAATGATTATAAACGGAAATTCAGTAAAACATCATGAATCATTGTTCTCAATAAAATACATAGCAAATGAACCACTTATATCAATAACTACAAGTAGCACGAGACAAAGTGAAAAATTATTAAAATCTCATTTTCAGTAGAGAGAACACAAGAAGGAAAAACTCAATATTTTCAATAGGCTGTCAAAATTAACATGTTAACACGGATTAATCCATCATCATGATTAATCTGATTAAACATTTTAACACAGTTAACGCATTTGGGGCAGTTTAACCAAGTAGAGTTACTGTCGCGCATGCATAAATGGTCAGTTGATCCGGTAGTGACAGGCAGCTGAACCAACCCATTAAGATGGAAGACACGAAACAGCACATTGGCCCTCTGGATGGAAATATGAGGACAAAAAAAAACCCAAGGCAGAACAGTTGTTTCAAGTTGTTTTGTTGGAACTGTTGAAGGTGTTTAATAAACAGGTAAAATGCATATATATTCCCTTCTTTCTTCAGTCTGTTTGCTCATATAAACTTAAATGCAATTAATAGAGATTAAAAATTAATGATATTTAATCATGATTAATTGAAATTAATCCACAGCAACCCTGTGATTAATCTGATAAAAAATGTTAATTGTCTGACAGCACTAATTTTCAACATGTGTTGCCCTCACTTTTAAGAGTTCACTAAACTGTATCAGTGATTAATTAGTGCAAACTTCTTTTTTATCATGTAAGTTAAACTGTTTGTAAAATTTGAACTTCAGTTCTCTGCACTACAGCTTTCATGCAAAACTGTGATGTTGGTGCCATCTGCCTCATTAGCAGTTACAGTCCTTTCCAAACATAATGTACATGTGTATACAGTCCACTGGCCTACTGCTTGGCAAAGAAGCAGGCTGTGAGGGATTGATCCCCTGCTTGCCACTCCCTCACACATCTCCCCCTGCCCAATTACAAGGCTCTGCTTTTGATTTTCATCCAAGGCAGCCGGCTGCTGTTTCTTTATACAACAGAAACCTCCACCGCTGGCCTCGGAGTCGCCTTAGAGTCCCTCTGCCCACTCATACCCACCAATTAAGCCGCTTTCTAGTTTAAAGACACAGCAATCCCACAATGCCACACTGTACCACAGAGAATCCTCCCACACACATACAACCTGGGGTTTCTGCTGCTGAATCTGTAAATTTGTCGCCCCACCTCTTATCCTCATCCTAAGAGATACGCAGTAATGAGTTCCTCCTTTGCTGCAGGCTGACTTCAATGCCAGCTATTTCCTTTTTGGCAAATGTAGGCAGTCAGTGCAGCTTTTATTTATTTTCCCAACATTATCATGCACATGAAAAGCTGCGTGCATGCACAGACACACCTCTGTATTTGTGCCACAGTGAATAAACACATGCTCAAGGCCAAGTACAAACGTGACGGCAAGCACATACTGTATAACATCTACTCTTAAGATGAAAGAGAAAACTATTTTTCAGCCGGCTGGTGGTTACCTAGGCAATTACATACGGAGCTGAGAGGATTGTTTCTACAGACTCAGAGAGAAAAAGAGAGAGTGTGCCATGACGCAGAGGTAACGTGTGCGCTCAGAAAGAGAGAAACGTGACTTCTTTCTGTGCTTTATGAAATGCAAATGATACATCCACCAGGGAACTTCCCAACTAAAACAACAGTAATATAAGAGTGAGCTATCAGGGCTGCAGAATAATTGCCAAAACCGGTGACTGTGAACAGTGTGTGCAGTATTGTGTTGGTCATGTTTAACCTCAGTGTAAAGGGCTCAGAATTAGCAGCTATATGGAACATTTCCAACAGCCCAGACTGTAACCATGGCAATCCACATTACCTACTTGGTTATTTTTCTCTCTTGAGCCAAAAGAAAACAGCTTGATAAAATGGGAAGAAGCCAGGCTCTGACATACACTAAAACACACACATCCACACAGGAATGTAGTAGCAGGGGTGTGTGCTTTGACTTTTATCTTGTCTCAAGTGACAAACAGAAGTACAGAGTTGAAGGAACAAATGATTGTAGTGTTGCTGGGCAGAGTAGGTATCATGGTTCTGAGGCCAGCCTCCACCACACACCAGCTAAATCACCACAAATAGGTATATGAGTGAGAGCAAATCAATATGTGGCTTTTCATTACAGTTCCATCTCCTGGCACAGGTCAGTTCAGACTAATGTCAGATGGGTTGGAAATTGAGAGACTCATCACGTACTGAAGTCTCTTCAATAACAAACCCCCGAGAGGAAGGTGAGGGCATTTCGCTCCCCCACTGGTAGGCAACATGTGCTATCAGCAACACGGCAATAGTTTTGATTTACTTTATCTGCTGTGAGCAGGTTTAACTGCAGTGGTCCACCTGAATGTGGCGGATTTTTAATGAGAAAACAATGGTTATTAAAGCTCAAACACCTGTTGCAAAAATAATCTGTAAAATCTTGAGAGCAAGAGAGAGAGAGAAAAAAATATATAATTCTTTATCAATATTTTTAGCTATGTATCATTTATTTGTATTTTATTTAGACATTATGCCATTTTGTTCTAAAACCAGCTGAAATATTTCCATTTATGCGGTTGTTTTACACAGTGGTCATAATGCAGCAACATCCACAGCAGGTGCAATTTTCAGTTACCAGGAGATTTTTCATTTCTGTAAAAGGGATAATAGAGAAGACAAAGGTTCCTCTGTTCAGCTTAGTTGAGCTTCTGTTGGCATGATTCATCTCTCTCCTTCCCTTCGACTGACCTCCTCTTCCCCTCCATAAAACAAGTCATCTATTTCTCTCCTCTGCCATCCATCCATTTGAAGCCTCAGAAAATCTTAAAGGCTGTAGTTTCACTGTTGTTACACTGTTATTGTTGCCAAGCAGGGATTCATGTAGCAAAACCCACCAGGGCTGTGTATTGCAAGAATCTATATAGTGGTTACAATCTGATGCTGCAATACACTGCAACACTGTAAGCAAAGAATATATGTGCTTCTTTGAAATCTAATTTTAAGAAAGTAGTGTTCCTGTTACACTAAAGTAGAAGAATCAAATCAGTGGAGATACAATAGATTGGTATGACATTTTCAGGGAATGATAACAGCAGAAAATATGGTCTCACAGCATACAATATCACACAATTATTATTATTATTATCAGTTACGGTCATCTACTCATACTAGGGTGGAAACTGCAACTATTTAGAAACGAAACAATCCAAATGCACCTCCTTCCGAATCCGTGTATCATTTGTTCTTTTCATATTCAACTGAGAATCCACGGTCGGAAAATGAAAAAAAAATTACTTATTTTATTATTCATGTACAAATCAATAATAAAAAAATGAGTTGTTTTTCATTCTTTCAATTGCATGCACAAATTAAAAATTGGAAATAAGCAAATAGACCAAATGTCAGGTTTCGCGTTGACATTTTTGATATCTGATTTGATATGACCTGGAAGTTACTGACTTCTTTGTGTGTTATGCGAAGTGGCTTCTACTTCGATTGGCTACCATGACCGCACAGTATTCGACAAAACAACAACACCTGGAAGATTCTGACCATTTTTTTCAGCTGTCATGTCATCCTCCTTGAGAGTGTGTTTGCTGCCTCTGAATAACACAAAATCCTTCATTATCACAGAATGCATTAGGCAGAATACTAGCAAACCCACGGTTGTCCAGCTCAACACACTAAGAAGTCAGTAACTTCCGGGTCATATCAAATCGGATATCAAAAATGTCAACATGAAACCACACATTTGGTCCATTTGCTTAATTCCAATTTTTAATTTGTGTGTACAATCAAAAGAATAAAAATCAACTAATTTTTTGATTTTTGATTTGTGCATGAATAATGAAATAACGAGTCGTTTTTTTTTTTCATTTTCCGATTGTGGATTGTCAGTTGAATATGAAAAGAACGAATGACACACGGATTCTTTTGAACAACAGAAATGGACATGTGCAGGTGAGATTCTATTTCCAGGTGCATTTTTCAGTTTCTCAGCTAATCAAATGTACACATCATGATGAATACGAATTATTATACCTTGAAATGTTGTATTGCTGAGACAAATTACAATACTGCTGTACAGAGGTCAGTGATTTCAACACACCCATGAGTGTCTGCATGCAAACTATTAAAAGTCACTTAAAGTTTTCAAGAATCAATATAATGTCACTATTGTGATCCTCAAACATATTAACATTTTCTTACAAGCCTACATCCAACCTACTGCTAAGGGAATACATTCTCCAGGTTTGACTTCACGTTCAGTATATGACAATGTGCTAAAAGTAAGCAATAAATTATCATTGTGTGCACGAGCAATGAATAAGAAATCATTTCTAGACAAGGAAATGGAAACACATATGAAAGTAATGGGCAAAGATTTGGCTGATAACCGCTTCATACATGTGTGCACAAGCCCCGGTTTGTACGTTATTGTCTGAGCTTTTCATCAGAACAGTATGAGTCAACAGCAAGCTTTGGAGAGGCAGAGCCCTTCACCACTGATTATACTCTCCTGCTTTTTAATTGACAAACCAATGAATGAATACCCATCCATTAAATCTGGACACCCACTACTGATAGAAAGCATACGCCGATTACAAAGAACATCCATTCATCTGGCCCATCGTTACACAAGCCATTGTATCCATGTTTCATTAATACCTATCTTTATTAAATTTAATTAAGCAAATACCTAATTATAATCTATATTTGGTCTTCAAGAGCCATTTGTATGATGGTGATGAAAAGTAGTGATGAGTCATAAGCACATTTTTATTAGGTGGTATTAGGTGACAAAGCAGTGGTGAGTCTAATGAGGAATGCACCATCATCTCACTATACTATGTTGACATGGCATGTAAGTATTTAAAGAACACAATGAGCTTATGCGTCTGTCTACTCATGTGGAGATGATGCATTTAAGGCCTAAGCTACTGAAATGCTTTTTTCTCTCTTTTTTTGTGCAGGCAGAGAACTACCTTTCCAAGTAACAAGTGCCTGTGGTTCTGTATTAGCCAGCAATCTCCTTCACTTACTGTGCATTTCTGCTCCCTCTCTCTCCATTCACAGTAGATAAGTTGCAGAGTGGGTAGACAGAGAATAATGACGTTGAGCATGCACAACAACTGCCTCCCTCGGAGAGGGCCCTGAGGAGCATTTTGCAGTATTATGCAGTCAGCCATAACTAAAACATCATTACAATTCTGTTCACAGTCCTGACCGAGAGTGCAGTCTGGCTGGGTGGATAGACTGATGGATTAGTGATACTATAGATAGAGTGTCATGTGAATGTCAGTTTCATGTGCTTAAATTCAATTTGGCCCTAAATTAAAACAGAAAACTTTCACTGTGGTCATTTGCTCCTTCTCACTTCCTCCTATAGATCAGGCAATATGTCAGTTTAATTCTATTCAAGTTGATGTTGTAGAAAGCTTATTTTCTTATTTAAATTAATGCGTTCATGAAACACACACACACATATGCAAATATACACACACATACACAATATATACATATCGCATATATACATATGTTTTATTCTGTTTTTTCTTATTCATAGTTATTTATCATAAGTGGATTTCCTGTTCATTTTGGATATTTAAGTTTAACATTTTTGCCTGAATTCCATATCTGTGACAGATCACTGACACTAATAAACAATAGTTCTCAGCACATGTACATGCAGTCATATACTGTGTTATAGACAGTATACCAGTTTTGATCGGCTTCATTAAAGAAAAGCTCATCATTTTTACTTTTGATATGAATCTGTTTTTGTTTTACTGCTTGGGATCAATAAACATTTATTTATTTATCTTATCTAACAGAGCCAGAACTGTTTCAAATATTTCCTAGATAACAGAGAATGATCTATCTGGAAGAAGCTGGCTATCAGCTGTCAGCTGACCTGCTGAGACAGAGACTTTGTCCAAGCAGAACTCATGAGCAATACTCAATTATGCACACATAACAAAAACCACTCACTCATTAAACCGGAGCAAATAAACTGAAGTGACACAATAATGAGCAACTGAATACATAAATGAAAAACTGCAGACAATAACAAACATTTGGAGAAGTAGCATGAAATTACTTTTGGCTGCTAACAAGAGCCCAGGCAGGGAGATCTCCTCTTAATAGTGACCCATAAACAATCAGTGTTTTAGCTGTTCAGGCAAACAAAATGAAATCTTTGGAATATAGACATATACATCAGTGTGATCTATGTGATGTGGAACACAGACCACATTACATAAATTCACACAGCTGCCAAAAGAAAAATGAACTTTTCAACCAGCCATCTACTCGCTGCATCACTCCAACTTCCCAACAGTAACAGCTTCCTTGTGCTTTAACAAATGCTACATACACAAACACAACATTAAAGCCTTCTGTGGTGCATATGAATCACTACAAGTCTTGATAGATCCACCTCTTTGTACCAAAAACACTCTAAAGAAAAGATACGTAGTTGATTAACAACATGACAAGTTATAAAGATGCAAATGTGACAGTGTTTTAACATGTAGCTCCTTCTTTACTTTCTGTACAACTTTGACAGAAGTTTGCATTTCATGTTTTGCAATGTTTATGGAGGTGGACACTGCAAAAAACAAAAAAAAAACTCCCTCACAAATACACACCTCCACCCTCCTGCTGTATGTAACTCACTATGCTGTCCTCCTCACGGCTGTAACCCAGCTGTGTAATGAAGGCTATAAATCAGCACCTTGGACAGGGCTCAGCAGCCCTGAGCTCCTGGATATACATACTACTAGAGTCAGGCAGCAGTGAGGGGAGAGGGGGGAGGGGATGCCGCTTTCAGCACCGGGGGAGAGCGGACAGCGACAGCCTCTGACATTCCTACTGTACAGAGGCGAAAAGCCCTCCCTATCTGGAGCTGCCCTGCGTAGTACTGATGACTAAACAGAGTTATTCAGGTTGTTGCACAGCTAGCTAGCGGAGCTGTGATTCAGATGAAAAGCATGGGGGGAGCAGACTTGTGTGTGTGTGTGTGTGTTTGCACGTTTCTTATATTGTGGTGATGTGAACCCATTTGTCCAGTCATATTGTGGACATAGTTTACATCATGGGGAAATAAACCTGGTTCCCACAATGTAAATCACTGAAGACAGTTAAGATATGGCTTGTTTTTGGGTAAGGTTATGGTTACCCTAAAACCACACACTAATCCACAGGAAACTTCCTGTCACTGTGGAGATAAAATTGAAGTCCTATTGATGCAGACTGCTTTCTGGGGGTCAGGGCTTGAGTTCAGAGTGAAGTAACACAAATAAGTTTAGGGTTATGGTATGGTGGTGTGGGTAAGGGTATGCATTACATCATTGGAATTTCCCCACCTGGAAACAGAAAAAACCTGTGCATGCACTTGTGTGTTTGTGTGTGCATATGTGTGTGTGAATGAGGTCCTATCTGAGAGATGCTGCTTCTGCAAAGTGAATGGGGGGGTAATAAAGGATACAGAAAGATAAATAGTTGGAAATAGAGAGAGAGAGAGGGAGAGAGAGCGAGAGAACGACTGGGTGATATGTGAAGGGAGACACTTATCTCTCTCCGTGGGCCCCAACGTAGCTCTGTGCACACAACATGCATAGGTTATATCTGGGCATTACCCCAGAATGGATAAAAAAGGACAGTCCTACGAATGAAACAGTCTGACTTCTATATATAGTCAGAGAGGCGATGAACTACAAACACATGCACTTCAAATGGAGCACATTAGCATGTGCTCATGCGCTGAGGTCTAACACACGTGCCAACTTGCATGACAGCTCCATTCTGCACACACATGAATGCCTACACATTCTGTCCATGAAAATCAGATGGTAAATTTGACAACGCTAAAAGGTAGAAGCGCACACAGATAGCTAGCGTTAACCTTCTGTACGTGTTGTTTCCTGGTTTTATGTCACGCTTGGTAATCTTCCCTTTGACGGATTCCATTCATAACACATATAAATGGGTCATGCTCACTGCCAACCTCTTATGACTACTGTCCACACTTTAGGTACCTCGTTGTAACCCCCCCCCCCCAAAAAAAAAAAATGATGCCCGCATTAAGTTAAATATTCATGTTCCCAGCGCTGGTCTATTTTTATCATTAAGCCCTCATAGGTAGAAGAAGCAGCATAGTGACTGTTCTCTCATCCGCAACCTGTCTCTCCAGTGCATCCCTGAGAGCCCAAGGCTGACAACAACAAGGGGGTTTCTGCATCACGCAAAATGGGACATATGAAAAAGTGTGAAAAAGGAGAGGCGAAGGCGGAGAAAAAAGAGGGGTGTAAGGCAGAGGTGGGCCTTAGTAATATAATCTTAACTGTGACAAAGGGAAGTGCTGCGGCTTCATATCGGGTAAGAATTCTCCAGGTTAGAGTGAACACACAGCTATTGGACATGTAACCAAATTATAAATGTTGCCAAAAACAATTAATCACAGTTAACTTTTTCCTTTAGAGCTGAAAGGACAGTGTATGTCAGTGCCACTTGATGAACAGAAAGCTCATTTTTGTCACAGGATAAGAAGGTATGTGCTTTCTGGTCTAAAAGCACTCAGAAACACACACTTACACACAACACTGAACAAACCAGCGCCAGGTTTTCTCCACATCTGTGGAGACTGACAACTGGGCTGACCTATGGGGATTGGATGGAGGGCTGATTTTGACAGCTGGGGGTGATGGGATTAGCAGCAGTGGTAGGCTTGTATCTGTAATTGTGAGTAGCTCCGTGTGTGTGTGTGTGTGTGTGTGCGCGCGCGTGTGTGCGTGCGTACATCCATGTACAAATGCCCATACCGCCTGTCCACAGAATGCCATATGTGGTGGGAGTATTTACTCTGTCATGAAGAACGGATGAACTGTTGGATAGCTGCGCCAGAACACACACTCTAGTGAGAATGCATGGATGTGATTTTTCAAGTCTTTCAGAGTATATGTACGTGTGTGGATATATCTTCTAAGTGTGAGCATGTGTGTGCTGGACAAACTGAAATGCCCTCACGTTCACCATCTATCGTTTGGAGTGAACCCATTACTATTCCTGTCACAACAGCCTTGCAGTAAGAGCAGCGGCAGAGGAGGAAGCAGGCCGACCACCGTACGATGCTGTAACACTCGCCGCATGCATACACACATACACACACACCTACACGCGCACACACACACACACACAAACTCCTCTAGTGTCTGCTCACTCCTATTAGGTTGTCTGTTTCTTAATATAAACCTACACTGTGTCTTATATTTAGGGGAGCAGATTTACACACATCATCGGTTCATTTTCAATAACCATGTGAATATTCATATCTGCTTGTGTGCAGGTCTGTGAGTGTGTGTGTGCAGCTTTGCACGACACATCCCATCACTTACCCTGGCTTTGCGCTCCCCCGTCCCCCTCCTCTGTGTCGGTCAGGTTGTTAAGCATCCTGGCTTCTCTACAGTGCTCTTCTGCTGCGGAGCGATGTCACCGAATGAGCTCTCGGCAGCTCTCCCTGCGATCCACGCACTGTGATACAGCCACAGAAACCGCGGGGAAGCAGTGTAGAAATATGCCAGCCAGATCCTCCTCGCTCCTCTTCGCTCTTCTTCGCTGCCGGTAGGATGCACGAAGAGAGGCAGCAGAAGAGAGAAGGATTTTTTTTTTCCCTTTGTAGATCCTCCTCTTGACGTCTCTTCTCTGCTGGCTTGTAAGCGTGACTCTCTCACTCTCTCTCTCTGTTGCTCCCTCTATCTTTCTCTCTCTCTCTCTCCCTTGCTTGTCCTTTCTCTGTTGCTCTCTCTTCAGGAGAGAAGGAGGAGGAGGAGGAGGAGGAAGAGGGAAGCTGCAGGACTTTGGTAGATGATGGAACGCCTCAGAGCTGCACAGTTACTCTCCCTCCTTCCCCCTTTCCTTCACTCTGTCGGTTTTTGCCTTTCTCACTCCTGATCTCGATCTCTCCCACTCACAGATACAAGAACACTCACTCTCCTCTGCTCAGATGATGTGGCTCAGTCACTGTAGCTGCCAAACTGATTGCATATTCAAACAGTCTGATTTCTTCTGTATCTATATCTTCCCTCCCTCCCTGATTTTCTCTTCTCATTGCAGCTGTCAGACAGAGGTGATTGGGGAAGCAGAATTTATGCTGTTAGAAGAGCAGAACAGGCAGTAGCCTCACTGCTCTGATGTTTTCTGTCCACAGAGGTGCATTATGCATCGGCTTCTCCTCCTGCCAGCTTTGTAATAAGCCGACGTGCTCAGTCCCTACTTTAATGTCAGATGCAAATAGCGCCTCTGTTTACTTCAAGGGATCAACAAGCCCTATCAGCATCATCTGTATGTAGTTATGATAAACAAGTACAGCCATGTACACTGAAAAACACACCAGTTCAGTAGCAGTTTGGTTTTTTGCACAAATCCATTCACACACCTGCGTCTCTGTCCAACAATACCACCCGGTTCCCCGTCTATTTTTTCCATTTTTCTTATTTAATCCACCTATTCAAGTAAAGAGGAATTTGGTTCCAAATGAGAGAACCTGCACACTCGTCAGAACAGGATTGAAGCCTCACTGTCAATTAGACCTCATTTTGATCTGTGCAGATTCATTTCGATGTGGTACACTGTGTGCCGTGTGCAAAACTGTGTGTAGTATGAGGATATTTTGTGTGTATGTGTGTACGTGTGTCAATGTGTGTCCCAGTGATCGTGATTCTGCACCAGAGATATGAAAGCAATTAATCTTGGTTTTAGTCATGGTAGCACTGATGCACAGAATAGATTTCAACAAAAAGGGAGGGAGAAAAATAAAACTGCATGCTTAGCACCGCTGGATAAATTTATTACGAATGTTTCAAACAAAACTGGTTTTGTCAAGGTGCAGTTACTCTGACAAAGAACTGGTACTTTGATGCTTGGCAATAAATGTCTTCACTGAGCAATGTCTTCAGATACATTTCCACGTCTTTGTTCACTAGTACGACACCATAGTCAGTGATTTGTTTAGAGCTACAAAAGACATGCACAATTTATGTTGTAATATCTGTGGGGGTGAGAGCCGTTGTATTTAGAGAGTTGAGACATTCACTTGGTTCAGCTGCATCCTGATTTAATCTACTCATCACTGTTTAATGTAGAAAACAGTGCAAAGTAACAAGAGAGACATCTGATTGGTTAAACATGGTTGAGTATTGCATGAAATCAAAATTCCTCTGGTTACTGTTTTTAAAAAAAAAAAAAAAACTTTGTTTTTAATGATGTGGAGGTAAACAACTTTGAAGAAAACAGGACACATGTATTATTAACAAGGCAAGTGTACTGTTGTAATAATGGGCTCATGTGGGTACGTTACAAAGGCGTTCCTCACGCAGGGCACGGTTTCCACCATCCTGGTAAAGCTGCATGTCAGACATTTTATAAAAGACTGGCTGCTAGACATCTAAATGAGAACCCTGCCCTGAGAAGGAATCTGTTACCTCGTCATTTGCACTACATTGACTGAATGGGACTGCTGTCATTAGGACAGATGGGAGGCTAGTAAATGATTGGCTTAATTTTCTTTGGTGGGAGTTGGTATTAATCTGTGTCAAGGACAGCACTCACTATTTGGTGACTACTGCATTTGGATTCTTTTTTTCCCAGTTTGTTCACTAGTTAGCTTGCTGTCCAATTACATAGTGTTTGTCTTTAAAAAAAATGGGTCAAATTTCTAAAAAAAAATTAGGCGCACATACATTAGTAGAACCTTAACTTATGAAAGAATTTCTGCATGTTTTCAGTGCTTTATTTACTCTGTTGACGTGCCTAAAGTGCTGCTTTTACACAAAAAGGAACATAGAGCATTCTTTATATGTTCCTGTATTCACAGACACCTCACATCAATCAACTGGACTGGAAACATGTCAGACAAATTTTTTCCAACTATTGTTTCTTGAAATCTATATCCAACAGTGCTTTTTAAATCATTTTTATTCATTAGTGACTCAAATT
>JAPQRP010000024.1:752491-763174 GCA_037367295.1 Apogon hyalosoma
CATGGAACACTGAGGAGCTTCTGGAAGTTCTATGTCAGGAGCTGCACAAAGTCCTCCAACAGTAATGGAGGAGAACCAAGACACATGGAAGCTGTGACTGAAAACCAGGGTTATTCCACCAAATACTGATGTGTGACCTTTGACCCAGTTACAATGTTAGTATCGTGTTGTTTACATTAGGGCTGCGCGATACTGGAAAAAACTGACATTGTGATTTTTTTGACCCTGTGATATATATTGCGATATGAAAAAATACTCAGGAGGATATAACAGCTGTGTGGTTCCGATGTAAATGGGCACCACACAGCACACCAATAAAACCAAACAAATTAGCTGTGTTTCCTCTGGTTGTGTCGACAGGTGGAAGACGCTATCGACACAGAACATGTGTTTCAGTTTCATCCTTCTGGAGCTGAAATCATTCCAGATAACTGACGGTGCTTTTCTTTTTGGCAACAAGTCCTCATTTTGGTGATTTCTTTCTCTTGTTCGTTGAACACTTTTCAGTGTTGTTACTAGCAACTCACTGCATGTGCAGGGGCGTGGTCTGCTTCGGCAAACTGATTAAGAACGATTGTGATTGGTGGATGTGTGTCAGGTACCCAGGTGGAACTTAGATGAGAACACATTGAGTTAATTTTCCTCCTACATTGCAGGACCTGCGATGTGACTATTGTGCACACGTACATTGCAATAACAATGCATAAACGATATATTGCGCAGCTCTAGTTTACAAATGAACATGAACTGGTTTTCTTTGCATTATTTGAGGTCTGTAAACCTCTTTTTTTTTGGTTATTTTGACCATGTGTTGTGTTCTGCAAATACATGCCCTACATAACATTTTTTTATTTGGAATTTGGGAGAAATGCTGTCAGTAGTTTAGAGAATAAAACAAAAATGTTCATTTTACTCAAACACATGTATATATAAATGGTAAAATCAGAGAACGTGCTAATTTTACAGCGGTTTCTTATTTTATTCCAGAGCCGTATAACAAGATACGAGAGAAAATTGAAAACACAAAAGTGATGAACACAGACAGAGAAAAAAATGCAAGTACAAAAGAAAAAATACACCAGAGGGAAAGGAAATGAGCAGAGCATAAAAAGAAGGCCAACAGGCAGCGATAATGGGTGAGAATGGAATGAGGGCAGATAGAGAGCAAAAGCTGGCACATTATAAACAGCCCTAATTGCAATTCAAGAGCCGTAAATGTGGATGGAACTTAATCGTCCTTGTTTCTATTTTACATCATCACGAGACCGATCCCAGGGGTGATGACCAGAAATGAGGAAAATGCAAGTATAGACTTAGTTAAGTGGACAGAAAAGCAATGTCAAAAATTCACCCTCAGCAATAAACACGTACACATTTACTCTGCACACAAACACACACAGGTGGCAGTCATGGCCCTGGAGCTTTCAAGTAGGGCCTGAAGGGTAATGTATGAAGCTCAAAATAACAGTGAGGGCTCAGCTGTGGGTTCAACCATGTCGACAGCAACTAATAGTGCCATTTCAATCATAAGTAAATAAAAGTGAGGCATAGAGTTTTTTGATAGCTCCCGCCCAGTTATGTAGAGTAATATTTAGTACCAACTAGTTCAGTAAGGGAAGGTAGAAGAATTTGTGGCTGTCCTGTTTTGTTTAAGGTAGCGGACATTTCCACCGAGTATGAGAACACTGAACTTCTGAAGCTCTCAGAGTGCAACAGGGTACACAATGCTTGTATTATGTATACACTGGAAAAAATCTAAATCTGACCAAGTGTATTTTTCTCATTTCTAGTCCAAATATCTCATCACACTTTAAATAAGACAGAATCATCTGAAGAGTAACTTTTCAGTGAAATATAAGAAATGATTTATAGACAATAGATCTGAAAAATCTGATTTAAGAAATTGCTTGCTCCATTGGCAGATTTTTTTGCTTAATTCAAGATTTTTTTGCTTAATTCAAAGAAAAAAAAAATCTGCCAATGGAACAAGTGAAAATTATTTTGGTAAGATTTCTTGAAATAAGATTCTCCAGATCTACAGTCTGAAAATAAGTTCTTATATCTCACTGAAAACTTAGACTGTATCTTATTTTAAGTGTGATGAGATTTTTTTGTCTAGAAATGAGAAAAACATACTTGGTCAGATTTAAATTTTTTCCAGTGCAGTGTAGTACACAAACTAAACTGCAGACTTTGCCATCTCATTCCAGTGACCTCTCCATCTCATGAACATAACATTGAAAGAAAACCATTATTAAGAGGGAAAATGTGTAAGCTGAAGCGTAGCAGCTTTAGCGTAGATCGTAGGGGTCCAGAGGTCTGGAATGAGAGTGAAAACTATAAAAAAAAAATCTCTGTCTTTTAATATATTTAAAAAGTGTCTTAAGCAAAAACTGTTGCTGCTTTATGCTTAGTGTATCCCACCCACGGCCCAATGAACCAAAACAAAAAAAGACAAATGAATTCAAAAATACGCCTGATCCTAAACCCTGCTGGCTGATACACAAATCATGTAAAGTCTTTATTTATGTGGATTAAACCCTGTCTGACTGTTAAATTACCTGAGAATATTGGAATATGCTGACTACAATAGGACTCAGGAAAACTAAATGAATCATTGTTAGGTAGATAGGCAAATATTTTAATATATGTTTGTAGTTATTTAGAACATCTGAATTCATTAAAGATTATAATGTAAATTGTGTCTCTTATCACATTTTTAAGGGCCCCCATTTATAAGCCGAGGACTGCTTCTGGGGGGTCCTGTTACAAAATGCACCTTGTAAATGAACAGTTGATTTTGACTGATTGATGTAGATTTGTCAGACGTGATTTATGATTTGCCAAATAGGACAGGATGTTCGGACTGTTCTAGAAATTGCATTCAGCAGCTTTTTCTTGTACCTTCACTGTTGATGCTGCCTGGATTCTTCCGTTTGCCTTCATCCCAACAGGTCCTTACAGCCGTTATAAGTCGGTGAAGGAAACACACCATGTATTCAGGGGGGCACAGGGCTGTAGGGTGCTGTGAATACAACACATAGTTAAACATCACATTGACAGACAGACTGACCCTTAAAGACCCACAACTATTTTTATCACAACTTCCAAATGATTTTTTTTTGTCTTTACCAAGTGATTTTTGACCATTTACCATGATACTATCATCTGCACTGGGCATTTTTCAGTGAAAATCGGGTATTTTCATACATTTAATTTACTGACCACGTATATGTTCATTAAAGCTCAGAGTAAATTCACAGGTAATTGGATCAAATCAGAAGAAAAATGAGGAAAAAGTACATGTATCACTCAAATACATCATTAACTGAAGGGTCAGTCCATCTCAGTTCACCAACGAGTTACACCCCACCTCCTCTAATTTGGATGAAATGTTGGTGTACGGGTAGAGAAGCTGAAACTTCAAATTTTGACTTGATTGGACCAAAGGTTTTCGAGATAATACAAAGTACTTTAATACACAGAATTTACTAAGAATCTGGAGGTAGGCCTATATTCTATCCCAATTTGCTCAAGTATGGAAAAGAAAACCCCTCCAACTTTTTTATGTGTTGTAGTTGACACATAGGGTTACAATTTTCAAACTGGTGTCAAAGAGGTTGGGCATGTCCCACAGCGTCAATTTCAAGGTCAAAATATAATTCAAAAGGTCATGCACCTCAAACATACCCAAATGTACAAACAAATGCTAGATTGAGATTCCTTATGGTCTCCCCTTTACATTAATCAGTTGCTTTGTAAAATCAGACCAGTTGTTGCTGAGTTACAGCAGTTTGAAATTAGGCTGTCATCGCAAAAAAGTGGAAAAATTAAATTCTCATATCTTGAAAGCTGTTGGTCCGATAAACTTTTAAATATTGGCTTTTCTGGTGATTAATTACTTACATACCACATTTCATTAAAAATCATTGAGGGTGAGGTGTAAAAATGCCATTTAATTGGGTGACCTGAGATGGACTGACCCTGAATCTAAAAACAAGTGTCTACAACCAGGGTCAGTTTTCAAACAACAAGGGTGTTACTGATGATTGAGCAATGTTGTAGAAGACGACGGTGTTCCCACGCTCACTACAGAACTTCTGAACCTCCAAATGGGTCATATCGATGCCAGTCAAAAGCTGAGAAACTGCATTTTACCTGCAGTATTTATTTACATGTACTGATAGTATTAGTGGATCAACAGTTACTAAACATTTTAGATCAGTAGGTGCTTTTGGTCAGTGGTGGATGTTTGGGTCTTTATGAGTTTAAAAAAAAAAAAGTTGTGCAATTTAAGTCATAAACGTTTTACTAACAAAAGTGAGCTTATAGATGACAACAACACTGCCCCTTTTTTTTGGACTATTTCTGACACATTATTAAAGCTGAGTATGACTTTCATCATCAATTTTTCATCAAATCTGTAAAAGCTGAGTCACAGCCTAAGTATCATGAATCTGTAAGTCTTTCTGTGATGACGCACCTGAATCTCTTCCTTCACGGTGAAACATTTCGAAGTGGACTCCTACATAAACAGTCCATTTGTTTACAAACAGAGCCAGTAGATCACTCGGGCATTTTCGGAAATTTGTCATGACGTGCATTGTGGGAAGCGGAGCCCGAGTGACATACCAGCTCTGTTTGCAAATGGTTTGTTTATGGTGGAGTACACTTCAAAACTGTTCACCGTGAGGGAAGAGATTCAGGAGTGTCATCATGGAAAGACTTACAGATTCGTGATACTTAGGCTATGACTCAGGTTTTACTAATCTGATGAAAAACTGGTGACAAAAGTCATACGCAGCTTCAAGGCAAACTGATGTTTATATTTCAAATCAGCAGGAACAGGACATCTCATGAGCTGTAGCCATGATGTGTCCCAATATCTGTGTCCATATTGTTTATTGATATCAATACTTCCTTAAAGTTTAAAGGAAGATTTTTCTCCCATTAAACCTAAAGGAAAGACTTTAAGTGAGATGTGAAAAAATGGTTAGTTGTGCTAGAAAATTATTATCTACAGTCAAAGCACAAAAATATTTTAGAAATTTAGAGGTATAACATTTAAAAGCATAGTCATGGATAAAAAAAACAACACAAAACAAAACAAAAAAATCAATGTTGAGAGAAATGAAGTAAAAACCATCTCTAAAGCATTTTGGAAGCACAGATAACAATTTAAACAAACTAACCAATGCAATGATATTTATAACAATACAAAACTATATTATGACACTTGTCATTATTGTTCTGTGACCCAGATCCCTGTTAGTAAAAGTAACACCTGAATTCAACGTGTCCCAGTACTTCTGTCCACATAGTGTATCTTTAACATTACAGCACAAAACATCAGATTTAAATAGCGCTCATTCAGTTCAGGTTCTCATTCAGTAGTGAACAGAATTTTAACAGAACCGTCATTTTGAGACGCATTTCTGAGGACAAAGGTTTTAAAAAGTCACTTCTTAATGCCATTTGGGACTACAAATATTCACTGTCTTCTTACCCCTCTGTTGCTTGCATTTTCTTGAAGAAACTTCCTGAATTTATTCAGGAAGATGTATCGGGAGGCTTCACCCTGACAGAGACAATAAGAGAAACCGTATGATAGAGATATTATAGTTGGAGCAGCTTCCCATACCCAAGACATAACCTGACATAATTCAAACACGATGAATGAGATAAAAGAGGACAATGAAGCAGAAAAGATTGAAGATCAAGGAGGGACAGGCACCATTACCGTGGGCATTGGCATCAGCAGACGTTAATGAAACACAAGTTAGTGATAATGAATCACAAAAGCTTCGTTTACAGCCGCTGAAACCTGATGAACCGACACCAACGCTGAGATCAGAAGTGAAAACCTCTTGAGGTCTTCTTTTAATTAAGTGGAGAGTTTGCTACGTAAATAAATTGAACCAAGTCACAAAGTTGTGGATCCACAATCTTAGCATTTAATCAGATAGGTCTTTTCCCATTTCTCAGAGCTATCACAGCCTCCAACCAAGCATATACAATAATACGGTACAGTGAATATGTTCTTATTGGCTTTTCTACCGTTGACATGCCCACTAATCACAGGGAGTAACTGAGTCACACAGACAACACTACACGAGTAAGGGCCTCATCAGTGGATTGGAAGTATGAACTAGAATACCTGCATGGACTGCAATGTTTATTTTTCACTGACATGTTAGAATTCTTTTTTTTTTTCACTGCTTCTCCATACAGAAACTACAGTACTAATATATCCCCTTCATTCAAAAGCTGATGGTGTGAATAACTTGCAAAACATGTATATTACTATTATTAGTATAAAGTAACACTATAAACCACTATAGGGCGAAGTCAAGGGACAGTTAACGTCTGGTCAAAAAACACAATTACAATAATCTACACCAAACTTATATTTTTGGGCAGGTAATTACTTATATTTTCCGGAAAGTGTATTTTGAAATGAGAAAAAAATTTGTGAAAAAAAAATTTGAGGAGTTTTGTGAGTGTGAATGTTTGTGCAGTGACAGAGTTTAGTGCCTCATTCTGGTTCATTTTATAAATTCTATAAATAAACTACATTTATTCAAATACACTGATATTTGACAATTATATTATTTATGTCTTATTCTAAACAGTGTTGAAATTAATAAATGCATATATCTATGTAAAATACATTTAAATAAAATGTTAATATTATTTGTATGTTGTAAATATTATAAATAAATGTATATGATATTGATATTTGAAATAAAAATATTTAATTTGATATTTACTTTTGTTGTCCATCCATGATGCTGCCATTTTTTTTTTAAACTCTTGCTATTTAGGTCTGATCAAATATTTTTTTCCTCTAACCAATTACTGGGTTGTAAAATAGAGGGTTTAAGGTAAACACTGAATACATTTGAGGAGGAAAATGTCAGAGGAACTTCACTTTGGGGAACTTTGGAATTCTGGAAAAAAATAGACGTTAATTTATTGTTCATCCGTGACAGTAGTTTTTGATATTTTTCATTTAAAATATTTAAACTAAATGTTGCCCTTTGAATCTGTTTAAAGATGGCATTTAGACCTTTACAATTATGTGGAATACTTGTCTGGTTCAAAAGTTATGAATCAAAAATGAGTGGGCGGTCCATCCGTGACACCCTTGACTTCGCCCTATTGGCTACACTACATTTGTTAGTATGGGCTTTACAAATAGAACATGACACTTTTTAACCCTGAGTTTAGATAAAAAGACAGAAAAACATAAAGAAACAGCCTGATAGCTTTAGATATTGTGTAAATCTATATGTATATTGCATTCATTTTTCAAAAATATATGAGAAACTCAATATCAGAAAAATGTCTGAATAAAACTGTTGAAAGGGAGATTTAAGAAATACATACTGTTGTTTTGTCTTTGTTATTGAGCAGCAACCTCAGGATCTGGACTTGCAATTCTTCCACCACTACAAAGAAAGTAGAGAAGTGTTAATGCAAGGCAGGCACATTTGAATAACACCACAGTTCACAGAGCTTTACAAAATATGACAGCATTTAAAATAACAAAAAGCATTAAAACATATGGAATTCACATGAAACAATCTACAAAGCAACATGATAGCAAATAAGAGATATAATAAATAAGAGTTGGGGTTACAGTGCAGAGTTAGACACAATGCCAAAAAGTTTTTAGTCTTGATTTTGAAGAAATGAGAGTTGAGGCTGATCAGAAGGTCTCTAAGAGTTGGTGCTAAAAATGTAGAGAATAAAAGCTGAATGCTGCTTTTCTATGTTTAGGTTTAACTCGCAGCACACAGGGAAGACCTGTTCCAGGTTATCTGAGAGCTCTAGGTGGTTTATGAGAAATATACTTTAATAAAATATAGACATTAAAAATGTCACATTTGCTGGTTCAGATTGAGGTGGTGAAATGCACCCAATAAAAATATGACAACAATAAGATAAGAACATTACATGAGATGTTCTGCCTTCGAGCAGTCGACCTTTTCTTTTAAAAGCATCAAACAATGGAACCAGCTGCCGGACAGTCTGAAGTTGTCTATTGATCTGAATAGTTAGCCACAAAATTTTAAAAAACATATCCTCAGTTCCCAACTGTGCCAACATGAGATGCACTGATATGTTTTTAATATAGAGTAGTGTTATATATATTCACTTGTAAATATTCTCAATGTATGTTTAATGGTTGATGAATTAGGACAAATTGACTTTTTAAGCATGATTTTAAAACCTGTGTGTTAGGAATGAAGGGTGATGAAACTGCATGTTTAGGAAACTGAAATAACTGAAAACTGAAATAAATACATACGTTTTTAACTATTGTAATCAGGAGCTAAGCTTAGTTTTGCATTGCATGTAAATGTTCTATATCGTGTGCACTGGGGAAAGCAGATGGAAAGGAGCTTGTAGCTAACTCTGGTGCAAAGCATCTCTTTGAGATTAATGTATTTGTACATTGTCCCTGACAGACAATAAACTAAGTAAATCCAGTTATATCATTCAGAGCTGCAGAATGAAGCTGTGTAGAAGTTTATTTAGTGAATGCATGAAGTTTAGTGTCAATGAACCACTGACCAGTGAAAAAGCTCCATCACATGACCGCGTGTACTGTGTCCATCATGTAATGTAATGTGTGACGTCTAAGTACGTCCTGTGTATGTGCTTGCATTTTCTGTAATTGTAAGAGGTGTAGCGCGACCCTGCTGCTGCTGCTTGATGCCTTACATCAAAAAAAGAATTTCACTCTTGTACATATCCTTAATGACAATAAAGTTTATCTGAATCTGAATGCACAATGTTCAACAAAATTTGAGTGGAACTCTGATGCTATAGGAGAACATTTGCAGCTGAATATGAGTGCACAACCATTGTCTGACTATAGTAAACACAGAAGAAGAAACTCATCAATAGTACTTATATTCATTTTTTCATTTAAGAAAGAAAACAAAGCCTGACCTTCAATCCTCTTTTTAAGTCTCTGACAGCCTCGCTCATAGGCCCGACGCCTCAGTCGTTCATCTGCACTCTCATCTTTGGGCTCACGCTCATCTTTGCCCTGAGTTAAAAAAAAAAAAAAAAAAACATCTAAAAATTGATCAAACAGTCAAAAAAAAAAAAAAAGCTATAAAACCAGCAAATCAGGTTGGTAAAATGAAACAGTAGGAGTTTTCAATGGCCACTTAATGAAAGTAATCAGCAATAAATGTCTGTTTGTATCGACTCTAACAAGACAGTAAAAATTGCACCTACATCTTGTCCTCCAAGGAGTTATTCACGAGTCAGAAATCAGGCTAAATATAGTTTATTTGACAGTTTTACCTCCTTATCAAAGTGTGTAGGCCACCAGGTGGTTGGTATGAGCTCTTCTAACCCTGCCTCCTTCACTCTCAAAGGCGTCTTTATGT
Organism: Apogon hyalosoma; assembly: GCA_037367295.1. Taxonomy (NCBI): domain Eukaryota; kingdom Metazoa; phylum Chordata; class Actinopteri; order Kurtiformes; family Apogonidae; genus Apogon; species Apogon hyalosoma. The sequence goes on from JAPQRP010000024.1 coordinate 761,902, forward strand.
AGAAGAACACGACAGAACGCAGCACATCAAATGTATTTCTCTATTAAGGAAACAAACCACTATCTTGCAGTTAACTCATTATTATTAACAGTCATGCAGGGAATAGCTGAATGTGCACACATACGTCAGTAAGGCAGTATATTGAACCAATCGGAACTCCATTAGAGGCATTACTAAAGCTCATCCTGATCTTTCTGATATCTTCAAGTCTTCTACAACAGCTGACAAAAGGATATAAGACATTACTAAGCAGGTATTTCCTGGACTTCTCATGACGCAAAATAGCTGTGGTCAGACGCAGGTAGTGGATCTGAAACCGAGAGAAACAGGATCAACTGTTAAATAAGTAGATAACTGCTGTATGTACGTAAAAATGAGTAAAAAAAAAACAAAAAAAACAATTTTGAATCAGTTTGCACTTGAAATATTCAGGAAAGCATTATACAACCTACACTGATTAAAATAATACTGATGAGAATAGTGCAATGATCAACAAACAGAAATAAAATGAAATGAAGATGATCCCAGATGTTCAGCTCAGTTCTAAATATAAAAGTGATAAAAAGGTGACAGGTTTTGATGTACAAGTAGATGATAAAAGTAAATGCAATTCAATTGTAACCATATGTTACTTCTATGAGTCTGGAGATAGGCAATTAAGTACACTCCCATCAGGAATCAACTTTTGTTTTGACGTCTTTGGCAGCCGGGTGGGGTGGACAGTGGTCTTACCTGAAAGCCCAGGTCAGGGATGATGGGAGAGAAACGGTACGCCCTCAGCAATGACATCATCAGTTGCTTCAGGCATTCATTTACTTCATAGTCCTGCCAAAACGACAAAAAATGTGACAGGTTCACTGATGATAATATTATCACATATATCCACATCAGGTTTATTTATGGCACTTATTAAATTGCCCTGAAAGTGGCAAGGTTGCAAATCTTGTAACCATCTCCCACCAATAAATGGCTTCAATCCTAACACCATTTCAGGGCATATGTCTATTCAAAGTGAAGAGGAAAACTGAGTTTGAAAGGTGTGGTCCTGACCTGGTTTATTAAGTACCCAGCCAGCGTGTCCACGTGGCCCCAGAAGGGTTACATTTGGACTGCATATAAGGGTCCCACGTGGTTTTGTCTGCAGTTTCCATGGTGACCCCACATGTGTTTACCCATATTGGAATCAGAATCAGAGGTGTGAATATCTCATATTATTTATTTTTCACACTGTTTATCCCACCATATTTATCTTTCATGTCATTTGCACTACTTA
>JAPQRP010000024.1:771517-785251 GCA_037367295.1 Apogon hyalosoma
TTAAAAATAAAAGGAAACACTGAATATATGTGTGTGGGTGGTGTGTGTGTGTGTGGGGGGGGGGGGTCTCTTCTACACACCTCAGAAACGTTCACTTCATCTTACCAGACATGAGGCAGTGTGCAGTTTATTTTCCAACCTCATACTATATGAGGCTGGAAAAATTATTCTGATTCACAGCATGCAAGATGGAGAAATTGCATAATTTCATTTTAGTGGGATTAGACAAAACCAGGCTGTAAAAGGAGCAGTAATGAAGATGAACCCCTTTGTGTTGCTATATATCTGACAAATAGTTGATTTAAATGAGTGTATTACCTCTGATTCTGGATGAATTACACCGTCAGGAAAAAGCAAACTTAACAATAATAATAATAATAATAATAATAATAATAATAATAATAATAATAATAATGATAATGATAATGATAATAGATTAGATTTATATAGCGCTTTTCTATGAACTCATACTCAAAGTGCGTACAGTGGATCCATTATTCATGTGTTCTTCCATTCTCCCTCTGGTGGTGGTAAACTACATATGTAACCACAGCTGCCCTGGGGCAGACAAACAAAAAGGCACACTCTGAAATACTGTTTTGACAAACACAAAAAAATACATTTAAAATAAATAATATCAATTGTTTTCACTTAAGTTAAATCCTAATTAAGTAGTCGGCCAGTGAATCTTAAAAAGTCATGCAATGGTCACATTTAAAAGTAAAATAAATTAACAACATAACATGCTTGCACTTGAAAACCCTCAGCCTGACTTACTGTATGAAAATCTTCAAAACTCTTGACTGTCACTGATATGTTGATTTGCAATATCTAAAATGTTTGAGACTGTGAATTATACTGGATCTATACTAGATGTATAAAGGAATCCAAGATTTATGTAAAACAGTACATACAGTGTTAAAGAATTAATGTAAATGAACCATAAGTCTAAGAAAAATAAATATACAATGTGAAATAATGTAGACCATTTAGATCCTTATCATGTTTCAGATCATGTGAGTTGATGTCATGGCTTTAATAGTGAATAAGAAATAAATGAATGACAGAATCCATGAAGTTGGATAAATGGAATAAAGATCTGTCGTAATGAGGCTTGATTACGATTTAAGAGAAAACATGTCAAGGAAGTGTAAAGGGTGTGTTTCAACTTTATTATACAGATATTTAAATCAGGGATGTCCTGGTCCGATATCCGCCAAAAAAACGATTATCGGATTTTATTGGACTGCATCTAAAATCTCTGATATAAGCGCTCCGATAAGCAGTCCATTTTCTGCTCCTGCACGAGTACGAGAGGCTCTTAAGCACAGCTTCAATTATCATTGAGGAGCACAGGAGCAGGCTGACAGCAGAACAGGCCCAAATGCTTATCTTCTTAAAAAATCTCCACATCATGCTCGGACTGCAGAAAGTGGAGATGGAGGCAGAGGTTGCGCTAGACATTTGTACTGTCCGTCATGTTGACTGACAGGGTTGTAAAAATTCTGTCATAACACATTATTATCCGTCATTTCAAATGTAATTTTTGGTAGTATTTAGTAGTATTTACTGTTCAAAAACATCTCAATAATGGCTGTTAATCATCATCCTCCATCACATCAGTCCCTCTTTTTCATTGCATTTCTCAATGCCATCACATTTACTGGGCTTTTGAAAAGAACTAAGGGGACTCAGCTGTCTGACATTTTGAGCTAGCAAAGTAGCACTAATTTCAGCTAAAGTCAGTGAAACAATGGGACAGGAGTTGACAATGAGTGATTAATATGCAGACTGACCATCAACTGGACAGGGGCTCTACTACAGATGGACTAACAGAGTCATGTGACAGAAGTACCGGGGTTACAGAGTCCTGCACCGTCCATTTTACAAACCCACTTGTACCCATGTACATTAGACCCGCAACAAAGACTCATAATTAAACACATTGTCTACTTAGTAAATCACTTCGAAGGGCTTTATTTTTGGCTAAAACACACACCATCAATGTTGCTCAATGACATCTGTGGCCAGATGTAAAGCTCACTTCAAAATAAAACAAACAGGCTGTGGATCAACCACGGTTTCATCCATGAATCTGCTTTTATTTTTTCACTTCCTTGCCTGCTACCCGCCCGCACTTCATTAAACTTTACCTGTGCCCGTACCCCGATTTTTTTTTTAACTCGTCCCCACACGTTTTTGTGGGTTTTGTGGGCAGAGTCAGTGAAACTGGAGCTGTGAACTCTAAACTTTGAGCAGTTGGACAATGGACAATATTGTGCTGGTGTTTTTGTTTTTTTTTGGCCCCGCCCTCAGATATTCCCACCACATACTGACAGTAAAAAATAACTGAAGTGAACCTGAATTGTTTACTTTAAAAGTATAATTTATTTTGATTGGATTTATTTAGGTTATTTTTTAGGGTCTTCTGATTCATTTTTTATTTATTTTATTCAATTGTAGAATACTGTAGATATTATGTTGAAGGTTAAAATTTATGTAACCAGTTGGTTAATAATAAATGGGCCAGTTTTTCTCATACCTAGTGTTGCTGACTATTGTTCTCTGTTTGAGTAACATCACTTGATCAAGCCTTTTCTAACATTCCACACCACAAATGACTGGTAGAGATTCTCTGTCACTCAGAACCCTTGCATTTCCACGAGAAGGTTCTGTAGGAACAGAGCCACAGATGACGTAAGTTTATATTACCTCTGGGGCGTCATCCGGGGTCACAGGTGTGACTCTTTTGGAACTACTACTCGAACTGCACATGTGCAAACAGATCATTCAGTACTTTCAGCACCGCCCTCTGGCGGTCAACTGGGATTTATAGAACCATAGTTACATACGTAACTTTCATTTTAAAGAACCATAAGACAGCACTTTTTACACTGTTCTTAAAACAGAAAATGATGGCATAAAAAACAGCATTTTTGTGGGAATTTACGCCACATTTTACAGCGTTTGAAATTTGTACGCTGCTTTTGACAGCGTTTTAATGGTTTGGATACTGTTTTTGCATTATAGGCCCGCCAGACCTATAATGCCCTGGGGGAATCACTGCAGTATTCCAGATGATTCTGCATGCAATGATTACCTGGACGTAAGGTAAAAATTATGCGCTACTATTTTTTCGAATATCTCTATTCTCTCACAGGTACATTTTGGGAATTGAAGTAAATAAGTAAATATGCAAGGTAGAGTGTTTCACAAAAATGGCCACTGTTGCAAAATCACAAGCGATTAAATTTTTAAATGAGCAGGTTCTGCACATAATGCATGTGGACATGATGGGTTATATATATTTTTATAGTGTTGTTATTTCCATTTAGATTTTTTTACAACTTTATTTATCATTTTTATCATGTCAATAACATTGTCATTAGTTAAACATTTCTTACAAAAACTGTGAACTTGCCCCCCCACCCCATCCAGATGGCATCCCCACAAACACGTCCATTTAAACACTCACACATCAAACGGCCAAACAGAACCTCAAAAGAAGAAAACAAATATACACCAATACAAAAAAACTACCAAAAAAAAAGACAGACATAAAAGACTCAAACCAATCTATGTTGATCATTATGGTCATAGCACCAACATTCTGGACATCTGGCCTAAGGAAAAAGCCCCAACAGTCAGAATATGGGCATTAAGAAGACTAGGACAGCAGTCAGAAAGACAGAAAGAAAGAAAGAACAAAAGACAAACAAATGAATTAATAAGTAAAACAAAAAGTCAGGCAAAAGGCAGGCTCTTGATATGAGTAATGAACTGAGACTAGGTTCTGTCATATTTATCCTCCAACCCCTGTACTTTATATCAAACTTTTTCCAGAGCCAATCCCAACATTTCTCTACACTTCTCTAATCCAATGAACACAGGCAGGAGGGTTCTTCCCCTTCCAGTTCAGCAATATCAGCCGGCGGGCATGCAACGCTGCAAAGGCCATTGCATTTTTGTGGAGACGGGGCAACTTTAACTCATCACTAACTACATCGAAGATGGCTATCAAAGGGTCAGGCTGCAGTGTTTTGTCAGGTATCGCTGAGAGTGACTGGAAGGTCTAAATTAGATATATTTACATTCCTATTCAACATGGTATGATCAGCATGTGCACAGCTGTAAACTGTATATAGCTTTTTGATTTGTCTTTATTTTGACTTTGCACTTCTTTTGCTCATGTGTGCTTTTGAACTTTGCTGCTGTAAAACCTGGAACTTCCCCTGGTGGGACTAATAAAAGCATATCTTATTTTATTTTATCTTATATCCTTTTACTTTTCTACTTGTTGTGGTTGTTGTTTCAGCTGGTTCTGGAATAAAAGACCTATTGTTTGTCTGTTTTTCACATTTTTTTTCACCTATTCAAATAATCATTTAATCAAATTGAAGAAAATAATCAACAGACTAATCAATTATGAAAATATTCCATAGCTGCAGCTCTAACTTATGATTTGTTTTTGTGCCAGAGGAAGTAAAGATGGAGTAATATCATGTGTCTTTCAGTGGATGCTCGCTGGTTCTGTGTTAATCTGGACAAAAATGTAGACTCTTGAGCCTAAACAGTTCCATGCAATCATAGAGCAGCACCTTATCAAACTTTAACATCCAGTAACATCACATTAAATATCAGTCAATAAGTCCTGTTGCATTGTATCCATGTGTCACTGGTGTAGACTGTCTTTGTACTTGACCCACTTTTTTCTAAATCAGGGGTGTCAAACTCATTTCTTCCAGGGGCTGCATTCAGCCAAATTGGATCTCAAATGGGCCAGACCAGTAAAGTAATAGCATCATAACCTATAATTACTTTTTCTCTTTTTTTTTTTAGTGCAATAAAAACATTAAAGTAGGAAAATACTTACATTTACAAACTATCCATTCACAAAAAACATGTGAATAACCTGAAAAAACTGAAATTTTTAAAGAAAATTAAGTGCAGTTTTAACAATATTATGCCTCAACTTATCATTTATACATGTGCATTACACACAATGTCACACAAACATTTGGTAACCGGTATCATATTGCTAAAATGTTGGAGTTTGGAACTAAAATTAGAACAATTTCTCATTCAATTTCTCATTTGCCCAGGTCATTGTTCTTCTTGGTACTTCTTTGAGGTTCAACCGGACTAGTCTGGCTTCAAAACAGCAAAACTAGTCCAGCTGAACCTAGTAATATGGAGATGTCATATTTATAGGTTATAATGATATTATTTTACTTTAGATCATATGGATGTGAATGTGGAAACTGAACTAAAAATTTGTCTGACGCCCTTGATTGTTAATATCTTCAGTGTAATTTTTGCACTTCGCAAATTCATCCCACAGGCCAGATTGGACCTTTTGGTGGGCCAGATTTGGCCCCCATGCCGCATGTTTGAAACCCACTTTATCTTAATACTTGACTGATAGAAGAAACACACTAAACACACCAGCATTTAGACATACCTATTTGCCTTTAACTTGCGCAGAATTTCGGTGACCAGCCTCTTCTTGGGAGTCAGCACAGGGGTCACCGGAGTTGAACCAGCAGCAGCTGAGGAGGATGAGGATGAGGAAGGTGGAGGAGGAGTGTCAGGGGTTTTCTGAGGGCCAGACCCGGGCCTTTGTGATTGTGGGATCCGTGGCCTCCTCCACTGGTCACAGTAAACTCTGACCTGCAACAGGGACAGGAAATAAACATTACACTTCCTCTTCAGTGGTATGTTGCAGCAGAACATTAACACCAAAAAACAGTTTGTAGACAGTGTTACATTAGTGTTACATCAGTGTTATATTAGTGTTACATCAGTGTTACATTAGTGTTACATCAGTGTTATATTAGTGTTACATCAGTGTTACAGTGCACCTTACCTGAGGTTTGACATGAACGTAGATGTTCCCCTGCTTTATGTGGACCTTGTTGAATCTGATAAGCGCGTAAATAACACTGGAAAAGTTTGGGTCTTTAGTTCCTTTTCTGTGGAAACAAGGCAGAGAACGAAAGAGGAGTTGTATTCAGGGTCTTTATTCCCACATGGCACAGAACACGCATTTGTTTCTGCTGCATACCTGCCCTTAAATTCACTGTTGTAAATGTCTCGAAGTTCCTTTTTGCTGGTGCTGGATACTCTGTCTCCCAGAAATTCAATAAAGTCCAGTCCACATTCAAGAGACTCTATAAGCGACGGCATGTCGACGTGTTGGAAGCCGCTACCGACTGTGTTCTGCTTAAAATAAGGAAGTTCATCGGCCTCGTTTTGTGCAACTATCAGCCTTTTCTCCACTGTTCATGTGTCTGTCTGGAGTCACTCACACTCTCATGACGGTTTAAGGTTCTTATTTTGCGCGACTGTGCGATTATTCACAATAAATTAAGCATATGGTTTAACCCGCGCATGGATTTTTAACACATTTGAGACGTTAAAACACGTACAAAGTCATGTATAGATCGGTTTGTGGACGCAGTTGAGCGCAAACCTGCTGGAGGTGAACGCAGCCCAACTGTGTCTGAGCCAGGGAGTGTCTGTAACGAGTTTTCACTAGAAAAACGAAAACATACCGCCACTCGTAAAAATACAACATCGTCATGTGGAAATAAAAATATATATTTAATAGTTTTGGGAAATGCTTAAAGTTAACCTCCCAGCCAGACGATGACAACATCCATCTAGTATTTTGACTTCACAGGCTTTGTCAGACGTGTTTTGTTGACACTCCCTGGGATGTGGGCGTTACATAATTTCCAGCACGGTGGGCATGTGGAGTCACTCAAAACAGCTGACTCATGTAAAAACCATGACATGTTACGTTTCTGTTACATTGAAGCTATAATGAAACTTTTTGTTTGTGTAGCCTATAGAATGCAGCAGCTCTGTCTTATGTTGTCAGTGTTTCTGTTCAAAACTGCAAACAAGATATAAATACAACACACACTCCTGACTGCTTATGTAATATTTTGTGCAACTTTTTATTTCATGAATAATAAATGTACTTACAGTTTGTATAAAAAATAGAGCCAAAGCTAAAGGCAAACAGTTGGCAGGGGGATACCAGTATTTTTCCAGTCCTGTTGGATACAGAGGGATTGTTTCTCACTCAAACATCTCTCAATAGCAGAGGAAAATGAAAGGGGTTAAAGTCCAATTTCAAGAGGGATATTAAAATCTGGTCAGTGAGAAAGGAAAGAACTAGGCGTTTATACTTCGGCTTTCCTGCTGGTTATATAACCCCATATCCAGAGGGACGCATAAATATATACAGATGGCATTTTTTAAAACATATAATTTGTAATTTGACAGGTCTTTTTCCCACTCAGATTACATCAAACTACAAAGATTATCTTCCCTCTCTTAATAAAAACTACAATAGAGGTATTGAAAACAACATCAGCTGTGTTACACAGGTTATTTGCTACATAAAAGTCAAGTGGGTGTAACCGTTTGAAGCACAGGGGATCACAAACTGTGTTTACATAAGGTATGTCTGTATCTGAATGACAAGGAATGACCCAAATTTTCACAGTGTCACTAAATGCATTAGTTGTTAGAAAAATAACCATATGTGTTTGCAAATGAGCAACAGTTACACTACTCAATGTCTTTATTATAAAGGCATCGCCGCTCAGTGCTCAACATAATCTGTCATTCTCTGAAAAAAAAAAAAATCCAAACACGTCTTTTAGAAGGACATACAGTACATTATGTTGCATCACACATCTCCGCACGAGCATCAGCTTTCCCTCATCAGTTTGTCATCCTCTAAGCATTCTGCATCTCTTTGCCGATCTTGTAGCTAAGGATCTTGGTCCAGTCAATCTTGGTACGAGTGACTGGGAGCTGTCTGCGTAAGGCTTTGAACGTGGTGTCTGACATCGTTTGATAGTTCTCGCTGATAGCCGTCTGGAACAAAAAGCAGAGAAACACATCAGTCATACTAGCTCTAGTTGTTCCATGATGCTATATGTCCACCAGGACTACTTGTATATTTCTTAACTACCCACATACCTGGTATTCATTCTCTGCATCCTCTATAATTTTCACCAACTCCTTTGCAGTCTGACTCTCATTCTGTCAAAATATGTTAAAGTAAAATTAGCTAATAACAGTAGAACAGTTTAGTATACAGTACATTAATGTAAATAAATATGGCAGACACTAAATAAAGGCTACTGCAAATAATTGAACACAAACTAAAATGATACAGAACTGCAGGGAAAACTACATTCATTTTTAGATTTTTCTCCAATATTAACTGTGTATACAAATAAAATGGCTTCACACTATGGCTTTATAAATCAATGCTTTACTCATAATATCTGAACAACTCAAACTAGTACTGAAATAAAGACTGCATTAAAAAGTCTGGTTCTAAAAATTAAACTACAACAATGTATGCATGTAAAAATCGAAAATTAAACTGAAATTTAAAAAAATATGTCAATACTGCAATAATTGGAGTACTTTCACAAGACTTGACACATGTTAATGACTCCTACCTTTTAACACATCACAGTTACTACGTAAAGACTATTAACAGAATAAAACACTTACAGATACTGTCAGCGCTTCCTGTATGTCTTTATGGCTGACCAGCTGCACATTTCCATCCTCATAATAATGTACCTAAATAAACAGTAAAATAGTACAAATATTACTCAGACACAAACAAACAAATCAGCACGGCAAACTTTACTGCTAAGTTTGTATTGTAGTTGAAAACATACCTGAATTTTCAAGACTCCAGTAACTTGCGCTGTAGGCTGTGAAACGCTGAACCTCCATTCAGACCGGCAGCGACCGTTCCTGTCAACAGAAATGCAGAAGTGTAAGCCCAACACAATTACACATAACTGTCTTCACACTGCATCAACACATTTCTATCTGGGTGAATTTCATTGTGAAGTTTATAATAAGATCTTTATCCTGTATCAACTTACCAGAAGTTTTTAGGCTCAAACTGATGTCCCTCAATGCATGCAATAATGGTCTGCTGGCCATCAATTGTTTTCCCATAAACCTGAGATAAATTCAACAGGAAGAGCATGTGAGTGAGAGCGTGATTGCGTTCGATGCTTAAAACAGTAGCTGCCGTGCAGACTGAGTGTGATCTTACAGTGCAGACTCCACTGGGGTAGTGCTCCTTAACATAGGCCCTCAAGGCAGAATCACAGGCATCTCTCCATGACCTGAGAGCGGCCTCTCCCTCATGGGGCTGGGGGTCGCTGGCCTCCTTTCTCAGGTGGTCAAACTTGAAGGAGATCTTGTTATGAGGGTCAAAGAAGCGGCCATTACCCAGGTCTCCATGCTCAGTAATGAGGACCTATTTGTGAAACAGATGGAAAAAGAAAACTACTGTTACCAAGGCTGTTTACTTTACAGCAGCATATTTCAGGCTTATGAAATAGGAGGAGTTCAATACAAAATGCAAAAGACTGTTTTTTAAAAGAAAAAGCTTACCTCATCATCATATCCATTAATTTTGGCACGAGTGAACTGATCCGTGTTGTATTGAGCAAAGGCACTGCATTAAAAGAGAATTCAACCACACATTAACAAAAATCCAAAACATAAATAATATTTTTGATACGTATATGTACATATAAATAAAGACATTTACTGAGCTGCGCCCTCTCTGAGAAGGTTGTCATTGTTGAGCAGTAGTCGCACATCTGAAGAAAAACAAAAGAATAAATTAAAAAAACATGCATTAACAAATATGATTCCATAGACATTAAACTAATTTTGCAGCAGGCTCACCATTGAAGACTTCATTGAATTCTCCTGGAGGAGCATGGATCACAAAATCAGCTGCAATGCGGATCTTAAAATAAATACAAACCATAAAATAAAACATTATTAAAAGGCATGACATTGTCACTACATACATATTGTAACTGAAAAGTTTAGGTTCCTCCTTGTTTGAAACAATAAAATCATTAGACTTTATGAATATTACTACTCTTGTAATATTGTTCATCTTGATGTTCTCCTGTTCATTCTGTTCTATCCTGGTCTAATGTAAAATAACTGATGGTGAGAAGTGCACCAATCTCTTAAAAAAGGCAATCTACATGATTTTTGGAAAATATGTCTCATTTCTAATGAGAAAAAACTGCCACTAGAGTGAAGCAGAGAGCAATTTGCCAACTTTCTTGGCTACAGGCTTGTTGCTTCTATTTTGACCACTCCCTAGATGGCAGGCAGGGTGTCACCCAGGGGTTTATTTTAGTATCCAGTATGCATGTGTAAGCATGTGGTGTTAAAGCCAGAAAGTTTTATGTTGTGTGCTCCTCATGTGACCTCAGTAAAGACTGGTATCTGATGAGGACCTGACACACAAGCATAGAAATATTTATAATCTATTCAAATATAACAAAGATCCATTTTTACTCTTTTTGATAACTTTCATAGCTTTAACTGGTCCTAATGTCTCTGCCAAGCTACAGTCTGGCTCTGCAAGTGATGCCATCTGTCAGGCACACAGGGATATTTAGCCCCTAGGCTACAGCTGGCAATGACCTACAAATGGGCTGTCCAGCTGAAAGGGTACTGGGACATTACAATAGATAACCCAGTTTAAGTGTGTCCCTGAATAGTCTTTCTCTCTCTCTCTCTCTGTCCAGGGTCCAGAATGCACCAACAGTCTCAAGCTCAGATTTTTTTTTTTTTTTTTTTTTTTTTTAACAGAGTTAATATTTGCACTCGCACAATAAAAAAAAAAAAAATAGCAGAATTATGTACCGAATAAAAGTTAAAATGCTTTCTGTATTTCCATTCTTTCTGCTCCTGTTCATACCATCAGCTTTAGGAATGCAAAGCATTATATTACAACGTGTAGCAACACGATGCAGGAGCAGCAATCCGTCACTACAAGCCCCAAAACACTGCAGGACAACTGCATCTGCACTGTCAGATGACAGGAACGGGTTTCAAGCTCACAAATTAAGATACTAAATACTTTGGGACAATATATGACTAAAATCATCTCGGGTCTATATGTCCTATTTTAGCCAGCTGAATCACACTTCAGGGCGCTGGGTGTGGGTGGTGTTAAACCGATGCACTGTCATTACTGTAAATGCAGGAAGTAGCTCAACTTCCTACGGTTTAGCATTAGCATGGGCAACTCCTAAATATTACAAATATTAAACATGCCGTACGCGTGTATGTATGTGAGGCAAAGTAAGGTGAAATCTCATAAGTCAGAGGGCATACATTTTGTACTTGTGCACATAAATAGCTAAAACCCACAGCACAACTCAGATCTGTCAAATACAACAGTGTTGGTTTAGCTAGCTTCACTGGCAGACACATAACCCAGTTCGGCCCCTTTCACGATCCATGCTAATGTTTAAGGATATTACAAATCTCCGTAGGCAAAGGCAAACACTCACAGAATTATCTCAGTATAAATGTAGAATGTTTTACCTTCTCCTCGTCACTGAGCTCTTCAAAATCTGCCATCTTCACTCAATGAACTGTTAACAATTCGGCTGTCACAGTTGCCAGGTTTGTGCGGCTCCTCCTCCGCCTCCTCTGCGCAGCGACTGCACAACAACAACCACTGCGGCGGTGGAGCTCTCTGACCTCCCACTGCACATAAAGTACTTATACTTTCCCTAACAACACAGTTAGAATGTATTTAAATATAGAAGTGGCTTAACACTGGTGGAAAAATGGGCCGAAAACGTATTTTAAAAAAACTGAAGATAACAGACTCGTTGGGGCTGAGACATGTCCCAACCTGGCAACCTGATACGTTCAAGTCGCATCAGGCACGTCGGTAACTTTGTTCAACTGTAGCCTTATATAGAAGTCCGTGAAAACCAAGCATGAAATATGCACAATATATTTTTCTTTGTGTGTTTTTTTGTTTCAATATATTGAAACAAAAAAAAAAAACATTGATTATGTCCACCAAGTTCTCGCTTTGGTACTTCCCCCCCCTTTTTTTGTTTTTAAGTCTAAAATGTTGTCATGACCATATTGTTATCACTTTTAATTGTTGCAAAAGTATGGAATAAATGTGAAAAGAAAAAAGAAAGCAAAAGAAAATAAGTAATCAGGTTATTTATTTAATTACACTTCATTCAGGTGTAAAGTATGTTTGTTTAAAAAGAGGAATTATATATGTTAATGTTTATCTGAATTTGATAGCCGATAAGATAATTACATCTCCACATATTTGCTATTTTATAATGGTCTGTTAAGTGTGCCTTAATAATGAACAAACAAATGCAATTTTAGCCTATTGTTAGGTGCAGAGGAAATCAGGATTGTTGAATATTAATTACAAATTACATTCACTACCACTTAATTAGCCACACCCGTTATCCACTTGTTAATGCAAATATCTAGAAGGCTGTTTACATGACAGTAACTCTGTGTATTTAGGCATGTACACATGATTCAAGATGAGCATCAGAACAAGTAGAAAAGGTGATTTAATTGACTTTGAACATAGCATGATGGTTGTTCCTAGATAGGCTGGTATAAGCATTTTAGAAACTGCTGATCTACTGGGATTTCCACACACAACCATTTCTAGGGGAACAGAGAATTGTCTGAAAATGAGAAAATGCCTTTTGATGTCTGGGGGTCAGAGGAGAATGGCCAGATTGATTTGAACTGATAGAAATGCAACCGTAACTCAAATAACCACCAGCTACAACTAAAGCATATGGGACAGCATTTCTGAATGCGTATCATGTCAAAACTTGAAGCAGATGAATTTCCTGACCAAAATGTGCTTTAAGATCCAACTGAAAATCTGACACTGAATGATGATATCATCCAACACATATTTGTAAGGGAGCTTAAATATAGTATTTCATTACCTACCACCAAGAGGTTGGTCTTTCAATTTATGCATAGCTTCAATAACGGTGAGAGCTGTAAAAATGCAGTCCAGTATTAAAAGACACTCTGTGGCACAACCACAACTGTAGGATCATGAAACAAAGAGTCAGTAACAAGGAAGGAGAAGTAATAATATCTAAACTAAATGAGAATTAATAAACAGTACAGGAGAAGAGGAAGGTGAAATGTGAGGGAAGTTTTATATAGATGTAATATTCCAGGAGGGTATGTCAGTGGAGGACAGACTCTTCTGTCCTGCTATAAGTAGAATGCTGCAGGCATTCGCTACATCAAAAGGTTATTTAGCGTGCATATCCCACTGAGCAGTTTAGAAACTAAAAAGGCACTGGGAGAGTGCAGACCTCCAACAAGGCCAGTAGTTCACTTTATCTTTCCACAATGTATTAAACCTCAAACAAACAACAAATTATACCATGTTTTCCGAAATTTGGCCATTTACTACCACTGTTTGATTTCACGGACTGTGTATTTCCATGGTTACAAATGTTCACTTCTAATGTGTGAGCTGATGACTAAGGTTTCTACGGTACTAATGTATCAGTCAGTGACATTATTGTTTAGTGAATGTTGCAATGGTAATAACGTCTTCATTTTAATTTCTGCTTCAGAATTTAAAAGGTTTGTCCTTAGCCCGTGCAATACCCTTACACCACTGCTTTTCAACCTTGGGGTCACCTGGAATTCAAATGGGGTCACCTGAAATTTCTAGTAATTGATAAAATAATAATAAAAAACAACTTACAAATAAAAAATATTTGGTGAGTTGAGAGAGACAATCCCAATCCATAAAAGACATGACAAAATGTGAAGCTGAAACTGAAGCACTGTGGTACTGTTTATCTGTCAAATGTTCAAACTGAA
>JAPQRP010000024.1:812851-823863 GCA_037367295.1 Apogon hyalosoma
AGTGAAAATGATCTTGGTCAGATTTCTTAAATCAGATTTTCCAGATCTATTGTCTATAAATCAGTTCTTATATCTCAGTGAAAAGTTCCTCTTTAGGTGAATCTGTCTTATTCTAAGTGTGATGAGATATTTGGACTAGAAAAAAGAAAAATACACTTGGTAAAATTTTGATTTTTGAAGTGTATTTTCTTATTTCCAATTTTTAATTTGTGCATACAATCGAAAGGATGTAAAACTCTGTTGATTTTTGATTTTCACATGAATAATGAAATGTCATTTTTTTCATTTTCTGATTGTGGATTCTCAATTGAATATGAAAAGAACGAATGATACACGTATTCTGTTCTCTGTTCCGAGTCAAAGTTACTCCAGTAATTGTAGAAACACCAGATATGGTACAAGTCTGCACACACAACATAAAATCACATGGATACTGGTCTTTTTTACAAAGAGTGGAGTGCCAGTGATGGCTATCACTGTTAATGTGTCTGTAATATGGGTATTTCTGTGCTTTTATAGCTCGTTCATATCTTTATAACCATGCAGCTTGTATATTAGGTTTGGTGTTATGGGCATTGTCTGAATGTAATACCTCTGATTCTGACATTATAGTAAAACACATAAATTATAGAGAGCCTCCAAAAGTTTACACTGCCGTTAAATAATTTAGAGGGAATCAGTCCTGAAGTGCCTGCAGGACCTACAATTAGAATCTTTCCTCATATGCTGTAAGTGAAAAGGGTTCATTTCCTCCACAGTTCCACTAAAGGAACCCTAGCCTAGTTTCATCACCTCCACACCTCCTACAAGATGATGAATGTTTATGCCTAAAACCTCGGGTATACCTCCCTTAAGTGTGTCTCATTTCTCACTTCAACTGTTTGTTTTTAGTTATTTTCAGCTGTAGCACTGCACTTCACATGGGACTCCAGCGGATTTTCCCTCCACAGCTTCAAACATATAAGAGATCTTAGTGACTCCTTTAAACCTTGCATGTAAAGCACAGTAAAATATGCTAATATATTCTAAGTCAAGTATGGTATGATGACTCCGATATGTGCCAGAACGCTAATAGACCAACAGCTTTTCCTTCCAAACTGTGTGAGCAGACTAAGTGTTCTGGTTAATGTGAGTGTTTAATTTTTAATTATTTTTTTTTCCATTAATGCCATCAAGTACACATGCTTTTCTGCTTTGTCTTACTCCAGAGAAGGGCACCTGGGCAGAATACCTCATCCACTGTCAAAATAAAACCCAGTGTTGCTGCAAAAACAGGTGGGAAGCCCTCCTGTGCAACAAGTGCAGTCTACTGAAACTGCTACACCACACAGCTATGTAATTTTGAACATTTTCCAAAGCAAATATTGAGCATCTCTCTGCCAAATTACCTGCTTTTCCCAAGAAAATGGAAGAGGTACATAATGTAAACACTCGCCTCTACCGGGGATTTCCTGGCCCATTTTTCATGCATACTCCTCAGTTGTTGTTTAAGACGGCCCACTATGCTGAGGAATTAGCTTTGTGAAGATTGGGCACCACTGGCAGACAAGGTGCATCATACAACTGACAAATCCTTATTAAAGGCAGGAATCGCCTGAGGATTGCCCAAACTCTAAAATGGAAGTATTTCTCCCGCAGCTCTGGAGGGGATTTAAATTTTAATAGCTAGGTTTAGACGACAGAATGCTGGTTATTTATTAAAGGTCCAAGTGTCTTTCAACTTTAGCCTCACTAACCATCAGTTTTATCCTCCCGCCCTCTTTTTTTCATTCCTCTGGGTGATGGTACTCAGTCTCTCTACTGCCTGACTTTTTCCTCAGTTTCCCACTGTATTTCTTTCGCCTGCTCTGCATTTTCCTCAGATTCCACTTTCTGTACACGTCGTAGCAGTTGTCTTGTCCTCTCTGTCCTACATCCTCCTCTCCTCAGTGTGTTGCCCAGACAGAGTAATGGGACAGTCTCTATGGATCAATGATCTGGAGTTGAAAAACCGGAGCGAGGCAGGCAAAGATAGAGGAGGATTTAAGGAAGGATCCTCTGAATCTCAACCACAGGGCACGGACAGCCCACGGGAGAGTAAAGAGATGGACTAACAGAGTGGAGAAATATAGAGACCAGGGCTGAAGGAAATGAGCAATGGCAAGGTGTTGTTAGCATTTTAATGGCCTTATTGGTCAGATGTGTCTGGGGTCAGAACGTAGGAATAAATACGCGAAGGTTCCGTGCTCTGTTTCAGAGCATGTGTCTGACAGAAGCATTACTTATGGACTAGCTGGAACAGTTTGCAAACCCAGCCAACTCCCAGCATGCAAAGCACACCTGACCACAGGGGTCTCTGAGTTCAAACTTGTCATGTACACCTTCCATTGGTAGTTGGACTGAGGTCAGATCATGTTCCCATTACAAGTGAACCACATCAAGACCACTTCAGAGCAATTTAACTGTGCTGTTGTTTTGGTCTGCACTCAACTGCAAATACTGTTTTCAGACACATTCAAAATGATTCAAACTTATTTTGCTTTTTGTTTTCAGAAATCACTGATCATTGCTATTATTTTTGTCGTGCCTATCTGCATATGTGTCAATATTTACCTTATATGATTGCTGAATTGGATGTACCTGTTGCTTCCAACTGACTGTTGACATTCCACGTTGACGCTTCTTTGTTGCCATTTTTAGACTTACCAAAATGAAAAAATAAATGAAGGCTTTCTATATTTTCTTCTGTGTTTTAGAGCATGTGTCTGACAGAAACATTACACATGGACTAGCTGAAACAGTTTGCAAGCCCAGCCAACTCCCAGCATGCAAAGCACACCTGACCACAGGGGTCTCTGAGTTCAAACTTGTAGTTGGAGTGACGTCAGATCATGTTCCCATTACAAGTGAACCATACCAAGACCACTTCAGAGCAATTTAACCTTGCTGTTGTTTTAGTGTGCACTCAAAAACACATCCAAAATGATTCATAAAGTGATTTTTTTTTTTTTAACTGGTGATCATTTTATTTTTGTTGTGCCTATGTGCATATGTGTCAATATTTACGTTACATGATTGCCGAATTGGATGTACCTGTTGCCTCCAACTGACTGTTGACATTCCATGTTGACACTGCATTTATTGCATTTCTTTGTTGCCATTTTTAGACTTACCAAAATGAAAAAATAAATGAAGGCTTTTTATATTTTCTTCTGCACAGTCCCCATTTCTCCATTCTGTCACTATGACGTGTTTGCCTTCCTTCATGTGGTTTAATGCTACTGGTCTAAATGCTGCAGGTGGAAAACATCCTCACACAGAGATTTTGGTTTCAGTAAAATGGTAAAATCAGTCTTTTTCTCATGTTTTGAGATGTGAGAGGAGTAACAGGATTCAAGGGATAAACCAGAGTGCATGAAAAGTACGATGTACATTTTTCTATATCCTTGTGGTCTATTTTCTCGATAAGCCTCTCTACTCTATACAAGATAATATAGAAAATCAAATTTTGTATGGTGACAGAGAAGGGGAAGTATAAGTGGGGGACGGAGATCCAAAGCAAGGTGGAACATGACAGAAGGGAGAAAGCAGCCTTGCAAGCTCTGGCTGCCTTATTCAGTTCAGCTGAGACAAAATCACTTTCATGCTCCAGATAGATGTTTGGGTCGATGGGGTCTGCAGTGCCTCACAGCGGTTCCTGAACAAGAATCCTCCATAATAGGCACCAAAGGGAGAACCAACAGCCACCGCACAAATGCACACACACATAACACCCACCCATGTTGGTACCAATCACCCAGAATCCAGAGACGGATAGTTATCAGGTCCTCCTCATATTGATTTCTCTTACAGAGGTATTTATGGTGAGAAAAGAAATACAGTTAGTGTCCACAGGGCACCAGGCGTATTTATCTCCCGTAACTGGCCTGCAGTTCTTTTTAACTGCTTCAGTGCCACGGAGGCTCATCACAGATGTCAGGAAGGTGACATTGGAGTCCTGGGAGAGCTCGGGCTTTATTGGAAGAGCTAATGATCCATCCATTGATGGTAGGTGGGTACACTAAGAGACCAGTCACTGTGAAAAGTGTGTTGCCTCAAGCCAGATATAAAGCTGTGGCTGTTCAGCTGTGCCATTAGGGATGTTTTCACCGTTTGAAATGCATGCTGCCAAATGGATGAGGGTTATTAGCTGAGGCTTTGATGGTCAAAAGGCATGGATGGATGGATGGATGGATGGATGGATGGATGGATGGATGGATGGATGGATGGATGGTCAAAACGCATGGATGGCTGGATGGTCAAAAAGCATGGATGGATGGTCAAAAAGCACGGATGGATGGTCAAAAAGCACCTATTTTTCTAAATTAAAGTATGTAACAGTTGTGTACATATGTGTGCTCGTGAAGTTAATATTGGAGTTTAATGTTCTTCTGGAAGCTTGTCATCAACTAAAGTAAGGCGATCCATTTATTAACTAGTGCTGTATGTTGTTGTTGTTGTTGTAGACAAACAAAAAAGATGCGGTGAAGAACTCATGAGTGAGCACAAGGTTTTTTGCAGAGAATGCTATTTCCCACCTCTAAACAGAAATCACTGTCCAGGTTATTAACATGGAACCAGGTGCAGTTGTTAGCTTAGCGCCAGCTTCCAAACACGAACCAGACCAACACACAAATCTTACAGATTATACTCCTAAAAAAAATTAAATATATATATTGGTATCAACAACCTTATCAACAGATTCAGAGCATAAGAAAAATGTATGGATTTCATGCCCCCGACATACAAACGCAGAATCAGTTAAATATTTCATATGCTCTGTACTGTAACATGCATTATTGTTATTATGCTGAGCAGATGGAAATAAAATGTGCACCTTCAACCAGCACACTTGCATTGTTAATTTAATTCTTATAAACAACGATGCAAGTGATGGCAATGAGCTTAGAATTCAAATGTTTTACACCGTGACATCCCAGGCATTCTTATTTCACTGTTTTGCTGAAATACACCATTCGTTATGTACTGTAATAGACACAAGATAAGTAGACATTGCTTTATAGGACTCTGCGTGAATATGCATGTCAACGAATTTACAGTTGTGGCAAAAGAAACAAGAACGGGTTTTGAGGTCAAAACTGTGTAGGCAGAGCAGATGTCCCCAGCAATTCACAGCAGGGGACAAAAAGAAACAGATTACAGAGACAGTGTGCTGTGACCAGGCATCACCACTCTGCTTGCTGTCTCAGATTTTGCCAGAAAGTGTTGTGCAGCCAGATGGCAATGACATAACTTGCCTTTTTACTGTGGCTTAAAGAGACTGTAGAAATCCCCCGCCTTCATGTTTTTTTCCAAACTACACAACAGCAGAGTTCAATGGAAGCTACCAGATGAAGAGCAGCCTGATTTCAATCACGCATACATCCCCAGTGATTACTTTTTTTTGTTTTGTTTTGTTGCTAGTACAGTACATCGACTCTTTTGAGTATTACTGTGTGTAAATATAAGCTACTAGCGCGTCAACCAAACCACTGTAGAACACTTAAATAACTGGTACCCTTAAACCACTGGTACACTTAAATCACTGTTCTTACACTCATGTCACTGTTTACACTTTATATCACTGCCACACTTTATATCACTGTTTCATTTGATATCAATGCCCTGAAATGTGTAAATATAATATAATCAGAAGTCTTTATTTTATTTACAGTGTTGTACAGGAAACCCTTCTAGAGTAGTTCCTTAGTAAATGTCTTTTAGAGTATATATATACTAACCCAAATGTCAGCCTGGTACTAACCCACTGTTGTGTTCTGCTCTGTTTGGTTTGTCTTATTGTGCTGTGTGGAAAGCTGCTGAACACTTGAATTTCCCTCAGGATTAATAAAGTATCTATCTACCTCATGAAGAACCACAGGTTATATTAACCCATAAGTACCCAGTGCTACTTTTATGTCAGTTCTCAAAATGAATTTTCCTCTATATTAACCTTTCTCAAGTGATTAATCAGCATTTATTCATAATTCTATCCTCTGTATTTTGCATTTTACAATATAAATCAGGTATTTTCCTGCATTTAATTTACTAATTATATAGATGTTCACAGAAGTTCTGATTAAAGTTGAGGGTTAGATCAAAAGCAGAGAAAACTAAAGAAACAGTGACTTTTTAAGTCAAATATATCATCAACTGAACTTAAACCAACCATTTCCATCTTTTGTCATTGATCCAACTCCGTGGGTTTTACTGGTGAATCAATGTTGTAGAAGATGATGGTGTTTCCATGGTAACTACGGAGCCTCTGACTGTCCAAATGGGTCATATCTGATGACCATGACAACATGACAAACTCCAATTATTTACATGTATTGATCGGTATGAAACAGTTCAGATCAGTAGATGCTTTTAGTCGGTGATGGATGTTTGGGTCTTTATGGGTTAATACCAGTTAATAAATGCAACGTTCCTGTTTTTAATTTAATTTCCCATCATGCAGCATGGTACTGCATTTCCAGTCAAACGAGCAACATTACTGTAAGGCTATTGTATTCCAAAATTACTATAATATCTCCCAAAACTATGTGACATATAACACGGTACTTTTAATTGGCGTGTTATCTGTACGCATTATAAACTTTCTGTATGCATGTTCATGCTGTAAACGTGTTCTTTTGTTGGCAGCTCCAGGGATGAGTCTGGATTCAGCTCGGTTTCAAAGTTGACAAAGTTTATTCTGATCACAAGGTGGACTCAACACAGGGAGTCCCAAACATCACTTGAATTCCACATTTATTTCCCTATGGGCGGGCTCACCCTTACAAACGGGTTGGTCTTAGCTTTAATCGCACTAGCTCAAACAGATGTGGGGCCTCAACTCTAAGTAAACTCACACCAACAATGAGTTTTACTTCTTATCACCTATGTCTGACAATACTATGTGTGTGAATGTGTGTGTTTAAATGTGTATCTAAAGGACGAACAGAAGATAGCTCTTATGCAGACAGATGGTTTCTATCTTAACAATCGTAACCTACTGACTATTTAAACTAAAAACAGGGTAAAAACAGAAATCTGGTCACAAAGAACTTATCACTAACATTATTGAACTAAAACAAACTAAACAAACAACACTTTATCCTAAAGCTTTAATATTTGAATTCAAATAATATTTCAACGCCGCATCAAATACCACGCAATTAGCGGTTAAGGTTAGCAGTTATGGATATGCAAACCAGAGATCTTGGTGTACACTGAAGCGCGATCAAATGGCACTGAATAACATGCGAAAAGATGAAAATGCGTACGTATAGCACGCCAAATGCCATAAGAACTGGCATGACATACAAAGCGATTTCATGAGATCAGTCTGATCAAAATATCGGTCCTATCAACTTGTCGAAATATTCAACGCGGAGATGGGACTATTCCTCAACTGTCGGTACCAAATTGGCCCATTAAACACAAAACCATGCAGATACACACACACTCTGAGACCTCCCAGTATCATGATATAGATTATATGATCCATGTCACCAAAAATACACACTAGCAGTGTCTGCACAGTCCTTTTTGGTTTTTTTTGTTTTCCAGGTGTTCAGCTGTTACAGACAAGTTGTATGAACAGATGCATGTCAACATCTGAGCACATTAAGACAAAGAGTAATACTAACGAAGAATAAAATGGAAAAAATAAACAAAAACAAAAAATAGTCCCCAGTCACTGCCAGCGAGCTTTCGAATATCGGTATTAGCCTGTCATGTCCTGTAAGTTGGGATAATGTCAGATGTTCACAAGGCCTGAAACATGTTTACAAAGGGCCCCGACGCTTTCCAGAACTTTCCATTTGAACATCGAAGTGAATACCTGACTTTTCCCATCTTCAGGCAGGATTCTGAATGAGTGGGCGGAGTGGAATCCCTCCACCTGAGGAGGATCTGACCTCCACTCCAGTGACCCCCAAAAGGAGCAGTAAGAGGGTGTACAGTCCTTTTTTAATAGAAGGGTGTATTTACCTTGCAGAATAAAATTACCTGGATTTTAACTTAAAAGACCGGGTAATGGGTTTGCAGTCACCTTCCTGTCAGTTAATGGGCAATGAGGTAAAGAAAACGAAATAAAAGGATCGGCTCGACTGGGTCTTTTCTGCAGTGGATCAATGGCTGTTTCAGAGGTGATCCAAGAAACAGATACGACGTCTGCAGAACCAGAAAGAGACAGAAACTTATCTGCACCGTCAGTCCTTTCTCTGCCTCAGAGTACTGGAACACACAAACACAAGTAAACACACGCACCCTCCTCTGAAGAACAGCCAGGAAACACTCCAAACACTCACACATCACATTCACCAACTCCCTGGATGATAGTATCTAATTGGCTAATTCATACTGTCCTTTAGATTTTATTTCATTCTTTAACTGCATGTGTTTGTCTATGAAATAGCATGCAAATCATTTTTTCTGCTGAGTCAGTAATCAATAACACTGAGCTGCGAGAAGAAATACACTCCCTAAAAAATCTGAAGATAGCATCTCTCTACTAGGTAATTGACTCTGCAAACAATACAGATGGCATCTTGGTATCTTTTTTTTTTTTTTCTCGGTGTGATTACATTCTGTTTCATAGTTTTGTCAGGATGGTAACAGAATATGTGTCCCATGAATGAAAATAATATTTTGTCTGACTGTTCCTACTCTGCTGAATTGATTTTCCCATTTTACAATACATGTAGATGAACTGATAATGTATTAACAACTGTGCTTGTTAGCAAATTCAGTGTGCACCTGTGCAACAGCCTGGTACATTTGCATTCTCCGAAGTACACATCATTTGTTGTCTACCATCTGCCTTTAAACTAACAAACTCTGGTAGCAAACAAAAATGTCCATGTTTTATAGTGAAAACATCCTTTGATTGGTATAAAATAAATCTGATTATGACAAATTACTTTATGTGCCCCCTTGGAAATCAACTCGTTTCTTGTGTCTGACATACTCATTTAGCTAGCTTGTCCATCTCCAGTGGGCTAGTTTATAACCTATTTGGGTGATTTGATCCTGGTTTCAGCTAAAGTTCAAGTGACTCAGAAGGATTTGTTTTGTAAAGAAGGCTGATTTGCAGTCCCTTCCAAAACTCGGAAGCTAACTTTTAACTTCATTCTGGCACATAAAGAGGGCCAGTTTTCCCTGCAGATTGCAATCATTTCAGTAAACTGGGCCCAGATTTGTTGTGTTTTAGGGACTGATTTGCATGACATCTGGTGCAGTGGTTCCAGTAGGACACCAAATTTAGGACACAAAAGGCATTCTCGCAAATGTGGCTGCAGAATAATTAGTTCTGTTCAACATCCTCTCCCAGATGCAACGTAGAATAATGCATACTCAAGAATACATTAAAAACTAAGTCAATCATAATATGCTAAGATTGATATAATATGTCCATCATGAAGTGTTGGTTCTGTAGCGTCCCCTGATACTTCTCTGCCAATATCTATACTCTCACAGGTTTCAGCTCAGGCAGACAATGTAGTTGAGATGCTAATGCGGTGCGTGCCTGCCAGGCATAACCACCTCAACAATCAATAAGAAGTAATTTAGTCTTATAACCTTGTGAACAAGCATGGAAGGAAGCAACTGACATTTGATAGACAATTTAATGTTTGGGAATCAGGACTGACTTGAACCAAGGTTTGAAGGGTTAATTTTATCCACAAAGCGAGACTTTGATAGTTTCTTCTTGCTGTGAAAATGTTTTAAATGATGTGAAGATGTCTGTAAAACACTTAGAGGGTAAAAACTACAAACTGCAGGAATATGTCTAAATCTCTCAATGCATTTTTATGTCTTACATGCTGCAAGGATTTTTACCCCCCCCCCAAAAAAAAAGGAGGAGCAAGGGGTATTGGTTTGGTTTGTTAACACTCTAGCAGCAAAGCTATTGGCTGAATTCACATCAAATTGGTTTTATAGATTGCCAGTGATCCAGAGTAGATATGATTACATTTTGGGAACAGTAGGTCAAAGTTCAAATTTCTTATGAATTTTCAAAATCTTTTTTTTTTCTTCCCCATTTACTTATGTAGCACCTTTGATCCTAACTTTTAGGTTGAGAGATACTCACATCGCTCTAGGTCCGGTAGGAGTTACACCAGGAAGTTATTCACAAAAAGAGTGGTGTTGGATTATGAACAGGTGACATTTCATGCAACAAATAATGAACATTTACATTTATTGCAAAAATAAAACACAAAATAAAAGAAAAAAGTAAGAGTCCACTGAAGTCGAGCTCTCCAACTCAATGCTCTAATAAGGTCAGTATGAAAAGGGATTCCCAAAGTGTGTGTGCGTTCAGTGTATATGTTCACTCAGTTATTCCAGCCTCATTTTCTACTACCCGGGTAGGTGAGGAGTGTGTGTATCTTATCTGTCTTCAGACTGAGTAATTCAAATGATCTGAAGTCTTCAGGGTAGGTTCTGCGGTTGGCCACACCGCATCTCCAACTTTCTTTTTCTCTCAGAATCGCTGGGCTGGGCTCGCCATCTAAGTCATCACTTCATATCCCTCTGTCAGTTGATCAGACTAACCAGGGGGACAAAAAAAACCAACCTACACAGAAAGTGCAAAGTTGTGAGATTCTTCATCAGATTCTGTCCATTTCTCATGAGATCTCAGTATCTTTCTCAGTTCGATGCATGAAATGTATCATCAAGCATCAAGGAAATACATATACATACATACACACACATTAAACTGAATTATTATGAGTCATAACAATTAGTTTTAACCATTAATGTAATCAATTGTTAATGAGTAACAAAATACAACTACACTATTTTAACAGACACAGTTTATGCTTTTTTACACCTCTATTGGACTTGTATCAACAATTTTTAACTGTTTTAATCCATCTTTCTTTAAATTTAACTGTTTTACATCAAATGAAATACAATTTTTACACACAATAGTGCAATTTCTTAATTAAAAAAAAAGAAATATATCACAGTTTAATGGCACTGTTACCCATTGCAGCAGT
>JAPQRP010000024.1:841271-854902 GCA_037367295.1 Apogon hyalosoma
CTGTTTTAGTCACATGATCCACACAGGAGTTAGGACTGGATTGAAGAACCATTGTTTTTGATGACTTTTGATGGTCTTACAATTTTTTCGTTTCATTTTTTTAGCATTATAATATCTATATCTCACTCTTGGTTTTTGGTCTAGTTTTGTGACACATATCATCTTGCCTTTTTACAGTCAGTTCTAGATATGAACTAACTAATCTACAGTTTGCAGGTTCTGGATACAGATGCCTGTCCAAATAAAACTCCACAGTTTCACATGAACTTTTAAACATTATGAAAATTGTAGCTATCAACAGGCATTTGGATCTCAGTAAATAACACCCACCTTTTCACGAAGGTGGTTAAAATGAATGAAATATGAATGAATATTTAACAAGGGTAGTTATAGGATGTATGCCATGGGGGCGTTTATGTTAATTAGACTATACACAGCTGCAGTAAACATGAACATTTGTGGAATATTCATTTTCTCTACTGATATAAACAGCTTGGTCTTTAGTGGAGAAAATGTCACAAAAACTGAATATTTTGCACATGTTTACATGGTTTAATCATCACAAATGCTCTGAGAAGGTTTTCTGAATTCGTAGTTCACATGCACCCAACTTAGCATACCAGAATGGTGTGTGTGTGTCCACAGGTAGTGTTAGTCACTCCAACAATTGATCACTTGTGGGTAGATCAATTACCTTGTCAATCCTAATGTACCAGTGTGTCATTCCAAGGGTTTGCAGTTTCAATAAGCGTGTTAAATTTGTCATTCACAGAGTTATGTGACTGATACAAAATCAAAATACTTGTATTGACTTGAACTCCGTGGGGAATTTGTATTATGTCACTGTCAAATTTGTATTATGTCATTGTCAACTTTTTCACGGTCTGTCAGGTGCGTGAAAATATATTTCTTATTCAAACAACTGCAGTCATCTGGTGGATGTCAGTCACCGAAGCAGCTGCCAGCTCATACAGAGAACTTGAATTCTCACAGATTTTTCCAGTCTGCCTCAGAGTTACTGTCACAACTTTAACCCTGAAGCAGTTTGGAGGAGCCTGTGTTTTTTTCTGTCTAACCCTTGTGCCACTACACAGGGCCTGTGGGGTTCCCGGTTGTGTCAGGTTATGTTTACGCGTTAGCGAGCTCCACAGTACAGCAGCTCGTTAGGTGTGTGTGGGTGTGTTTGTGCATGCATATGTGTGATGACAGATTCCAGGATCTTCCTGGACTGGACCCATCTGTTTCTCAGGATCTGACAGCTGGGAGCCTTCCCCTCTCATAAAGTCACACACAAACATGTACACAATATTAATACACATCTGCAGGATACAGCTAGAGAGCAGTGTTACTGACATGTCGGCAGAGCGACTGAGTACAACGGACCCACGTAACCTTTCAAATGATGAGTGACATTTTTACCTTCATACTGAACTGGAATTTTCTGCAAAGAATGAACTCCCATAAATGTTTGATTAGTTTTAATCTGTAACTAATGAGCTGCAGCACCCCGAACAAACAAACAATAGACATGATTATGTCATTAAAACTTTGAAGTAAAACTGAATTGTCTGATTACCTCCACCAAGGAGGTTATGTTTTCATCGGGGTCTGTCTGTCTGTTTTTTTGTCTGTCTGTTTGTCTGTTAGCAAGATAACTCTGAAAGTTATGGAAAGATTTTGATGACATTTTCAGGAAATGTTGACACTGGCACAAGGAACAAATTATTACATTTTGGTGGTGATGGGGGGGGGTTGCCTTGGGGGAGGTGTGCACCCTCTGGGTGATGGATAGATGGATAGATAGATAGATGTACTGTATATCTCAAACTGGGATATTGCAGTGTAGCAGCAGCATGGCACACATTCAGTAACAATATAATACAACACCCAACATGAGTAAAGACAAATACAAGTGCAAACACTAAACACTGTAAATTACAAGTATAAAAGATCTGGGTAGAATCTAGGTAATGGCTGTAATGTGCTGAAATATAACTGTAAAAGGTACAAAACAAGTTGAAATATTCCAACCAGGAATGTGCAAGATGACATTTAAGTGCAAATGGATTAAAGACTGTTGACCTCAGAGGAGAGTTTACTGTACAGTTTTATGGAATGTGGCAGGAAAGATTTCCTGAACCGGTCCGTTCGACGGGGATTATGGTGGTTTCGTATTCTAAGACAACTGTGGTCGTTCAGGTGACTCCTTTGACATTATCTGACTGGAAACCAACAAGCTAAATTTTGTCCTGCTTCATCAGTTCAGAATGAGAAGACCCATTGAATTAGAACAACATTTTTAACCCATAAAGACCCAGTGCTACTTTTGTGGTAGCTCCAAAATATTTTTTCTCTATAGGAGACGGACAAAAATCTGGGTGTTGGAACACCCTGAAGAAGGCACGTCGACACGCGGTGGTGTGTTTTTAACTCCAGCCCCAATGAATTAATCTACAGGCCCTCATGAAATAAAGGCTTTTTACAAGTTCTAATTTTTCCAACCGAGTGAGTGCCTGGGTTTTTGTCTTTTTCCTTTTGTTCATGCCCTCTGCATGATCACCTCTGGTTTGTTCAATACTAGTAGCTCCCTGTGAAATATTTCTTTGTCTTTTTGTATTTTTTTTTCTCTACATTTAACTTTTCATAAGTGATTTAGCACCATTTACTGTGACATTATCCTCTATATTTTGCATTTTTTAAATGAATATCATGTATATCCCTATAGTTAATTTTCTGATTATGTGGATATTCATTAAAGCTCTGATTAAAGTTAGTTATTACATCAAAAACTGAAGAAAAAGTTACTTTTTCAGCAAAATCTTTCATTAACTGAACATAAACCCAGTGCTACTTCTGTGACAGTTGCCAAAGGAATTTTTCTCATTATTTAACCTTTCTGAAGTGATTTGGCACCATTTTTACACTAGCATCCTCTGTATTTTGTGGGGTTTTTTTTTTCTTTTCTCAGTGGAAATCAGGTATTTTCCTATATTTAATTCACTGATCATGTAGATGTTCATAAAAGCTCAGATTAATGTTGAGGGTTATATCAAAAACAGCAAAAACTGAAGAAAGTTACATTTTCAGCAAAATCTCTCATGAACTGATCATAAACCCAGTGTGTCCATCCACTGTCACTGATCCAACTCCATGGGTTTTACTGGTGAATCAGTGTTGTAGAAGATGATGGCGTTTCCACAGTAACTACAAAGGCTCTGAACGTCCACATGGGTCATATCTGATGACCATGAACAGATGAAGAACTGTATTTACACCAATTATTCACTTGTATTGACTGACAGGTTTAGTGGTTCAGAGGTTATTACCATTTTATGTCAGTAGATGGTTTTGGTCGTCCGTGGCCGTTTGGGTTTTTATGGGTTACGCTCTGCTCCTGAACACTCTGTAAGAACATTCCTTTGGATATTATTTCCTGCAAACATTTAGAACATCCACTATGAGGTATGATAACATTGTCACCAACAGAGGAAACCACTAAAGTGTTGCTTTTGTAATGCTTTTGGTGTTGTAATCTTATGATTTTGTGGAGTTTGGTCATAAAAACCGTGCACATTATCCTGCACAATAAGACAGCTAAAGTTGGGGGTATAGTAAAAAGAAAAGTACATTCCATTTTCTAAAAAAAAAAGCAGCAGATAGCCATAAAAGTGGATATCTCTGTTATTCTACGCTCATTTGTCTTTTGCAGATGCATTCTTAGCCCTGCTGCCAAGATTCTTGGCAATTTCAATGTTTCAGGCTTCTTCTGCGTTCCTACTGACCACTCTTCAAACTGTAATCTAGTACTTGCAGTGGGTTTTCACTTGCTTAGGGTTTACTGATCCCATTTATATCTATTAATGCTTCCCCATCTGCTGCAGGGCACAGGCATTTCTGTATGAGCAACATAATCAATATTTATGTGAGCGGTATTTCTTCCCAGTTCAATATTCAGTCATGGATGTTAACAACTTGTGACATTGTTTTCATCCTGCTGACAAACCATGTGTTTCAGTCAATAAGCCGACATTTTCACTTAGTAAATGATTTGTTTATAAGGCGAAATTTACAGAGATAAGCTAAGCTGACTTGTTTGTTTCATTGGTATTAGAAAATCAGGTTCGCCAAATAAAATTAGTCCAATGATAACCTATAAAAACTGGAAACACTGACTTGGAAATGTGGGGAAAAAACAATTTCATATCATTACCAAAAAAAAAAAAAGCATACTCTACAAGATCTTGATTAAAATATTTTTGCTCCAGCATTAATATGCAGAGGTTTCTTTTAAACTCTTTTACATTTGTTGTGATTATTTCAAGCCCCAGCACCTCAGCTGAGACTCAAACCAGATCATCAGTGTTTTCATTCTGTATAGAAATTAGATCAGAACACACAAAGCCCAGATTATATCTGCAGGAGAGAAAGTTATTTTGTTGAAAAAAATGTAAAAAGCAGGCACAACAAACCCCGCCCCTTGCACAAATTGTAGCTTATTTTGTCATGGATCCAGCTGATGTCATCACGTCTATGCATGTGCTGATGTCAGCATATCAATTGCCTCTGTATATGTGCCAAGTTTGAAGCAAATTGAAACAAAATTGATGGACATTTGAAATTTCGGCCAGTAGAAATAAACTAGCACTTTGACCCATGAGAATCCACTGGTTCTAGAAGCAGTGGAGTTGATAAAATGTGGAGCTGAGCTAAGTGTACTGGTGTAACACACAGACTAGGAAGAAATAGAATGGCCCTCATTTTATTTTGTATTGAAATCAAAAGTAACTGAAAAGAATGCATTCATGGTGATGTTAAATATTTCTTTGAAAGGGTTTTACAGTAATGTCACTGTATGACTTCATCACATTCACATTACTTGATGACTTGACTAAGTTTACACACACACACACACACACAGACACACACACAGCAGGAAGAAATAGAACGGCCCTGATTTTGTTTTATATTGACATGGACGTGGACCAGAGACTTTTAGACAGGACTGAACATGAGGTCAGTTGGCTTTTATAATATAGATGGGGAAAAAAAAGATTTAAAAAAATTTGGAACTTTGACCTAGTGTTCCCAAAATGTAACCACACCTATTCTGGGTCACTCGCAATCTATAAACTCAATTTGGTATGAATTCAACCAATAGTTTTGCTGCTACAAACATGTGAAATTTCGCCCATTATAAGTAAATGGGAAACAAAAAAAAACAAAAAAAAATTTAAAATTCATAAAAAAATTACAATTTTGACCTACTTTTCACCAAATGTAATCAGATCTATTCTGGGTCACTGGCAATCTATAAACCCAGTTTGGTATGAATACAACCAATAGTTTTGCTGCTAGAGTGTAAACAAACAAACAAACTGAACCAAAAACAATAGCCCTTGCCTCCCCTTCAGGGGGCGGGGCAATAAACATAACGTGCTGTGCACTTTTAATACCCCTCAGCCAGATGTAGTGATTACGTCACTGAAAAGATGTCACCATTTGACCTTGAAAAAGTAGGTCAAGGCCTATTTTGACCTATTTTCAATATTCTTCTGCTCCATGCCAAGATGCATCCACAGTATAAAGTTGGTGCAGATATGTCACTGCATTCTTCAGATAATGTGACCACATCATTGAATGACAAGGCAAGGCAGAGTTTGTTTGTATAGCACAATTCATACACAGGGCAATTCACAGTGCTTTACAAAAATGGAAAAGAGACCAGTTAAAAACACACAATTACAGTTAAAACATAATCAGTAAAATATAATTAACAATCAATTAAAATAAGGTAATTGAATTAAAATGAAGTAAAAGAGAAGAGTGCGGATAGAATGACAGACAGATAGATGACAAAACAATTACAACACCCCTCTAGCCAGAGTTGGCCGAGGGGGAAAAACCTTAAAGGCGAAAAACTACTTTAAACATTTTCATTGAAAGGACTGCAGCTTTCCAACCATTTACTGAAGTTTCCAGTAGTTTCATAAGATGCCAGGCAGGTTTCGGGCGTACTGTAAATAACACTCAGTTATTAGTTGGAGAGCCTTTCATCCATCAAACCTGCCCTTGGGTCAGATGTACGAATTATACTCGTACAAACAGAATGTCTGCATTAGATTCCACACAGCAACTGTCACTGACTTTTTTTTCCTCTTTTAACAGAGAGCTGACCTGAGTTTGACATATAGAAACAAACTGTTCTGCAGATGTGATTGTTAGTGGAAGGACATGAATGAATAATTTAATGAAATGCCTGTATGTACGTATATATATATGTGTGTGTGTGTGTGTGTATTCTGACTCAACTCGATAGTTTAGAACGGGTTCATGAGGCCTTGAGCAACAGTAGTGAAAACAGAATGAATCCCGGGCCTCATTAATTGGATTTTAGATGTTTGATTGAGAAGGCCAGGCTAAATGAAAAGGCCAGACAAGTTTTAATTTTAATGACGTTAGTTTTTTTCACATCACGTTGCAGTTTTCGCGGTCAGTCCTTAGAACTGATGACAAAAAGTTCATCGTTTCCCCCCTGCTTTCAGCCCTGCAAATAAGTTGTCGAACAAAACAACTGGAATTTACCTCAGATGTATCATTGTACACACATCGATTCACAGATATATATATATAAATAAATCGGTTAGGTACCAGACACCGTTTTGTAAAACCCTGATTCCAAAAAAGTAGGGACACTAAACTGTAAATAAAAGCAAAATGTAATGATTGTAAATGTCATGAACCCATATTAATGCCCAATAGAACAAAGAAAACATATCAGATGTTTAAGTGTACAGCTGTGGGACATGGTCATGTTTATCGCTGTGTAACATCCTCAGTTCATAAACATCTGAGAGCTGAGGAAACCAGTCACTGGAGTTTCAGGTGTAGAACGTTGTTCCATTCTTGCTGCTATAGGATTTCCTTCTTGTGTTTTTCATTTGATGATATGCCAAATGTGAACAAGGAGAATGTGAATGTCAATTACCTCTATATATGTGCCAAGTTTGAAGTGAACTGAGACAAACTGATGTTTTTTTAGACATTTGAAATTTCGCCCATAATAAGTAAATGGAAAAAAAAAGATTTTAAAAATCCATAACAAATTTGAACTGTGACCTACTTTTCCCAAAACATAACCGCATTTAGTCCATGGAAATCTATAAACCCAATTTGGTGTGAATTCAACCAATAGTTTTGCTGCTTGAGTGTTAACAAACAAGCTTGTGGTTCCAGGCACAACAAGCCCCGCCCCTTGCACGTATTGTAGCTTATTTTGGCATCGATCCAGCTGATGTCGTCATGTCTATGCATGTGCTGATGTCATATCAATTGACTCTATGTATGTGCCAAGTTTGAAGTAAACTGAAACAAAATTGATGTTTTTATAGACAATTGAAATTTCACCCATTATAAGTCAATGGGAGGAAAAAAAGGTTTAAAACTTTCATTAAAAATATTGAACTTTGACCTACTTTTACCAAAATGTAATGACATCTATTCTGGGTTACTGGCAATCTATAAACCTAGTTTTGCTTGAATTCAACCAATAGTTTTGCTGCTAGAGTGTAAACAACTAAACAAACAAAGCAAACCAAAAACAATACCCCTTGCCTGCCCCTTTTTTTGGGGGTGGGGTGGGGTGGGGGTGTAATACTTCCTATTTTCAGGGGATTATCCATTAATGAAAACATAATTAGGGATCTTCCATTCCATTAATTCAATTAAACACTGGAGCATTGCATGTTTTTTTCATTTTAGTTCATTTCCTAAACACACCTTTCATATACAAAAAAGACAAGGCCATGCGGTTGAACTCCTGCTGGTTTCTAGAAGCTGTAAAAATCATTTGTAGAACAAGACTTTTCGTGGTTATCTCTGCTCTTGGTTGACGTATCTTACCTGCGGCTCACGGCTTCTGCGATAGAGAAAGGTTATATTCTTTTCGCAGCTTTGTTGATGTCAGCACTGAAAAAGTTCACGCGCTTTTCTCCTCCTCCAACTCTAGCAAATTGTGAGTCTGTACCTGTGTGTGTTTACGCGTGTGACTTCGAGTGTGTAATCACAAGCATTGTGAAATACCTCTATTATCTGTGTCCTCTCTCTGGCTGTTAGAGCTGCCGTCGCTTGACCAAGATAGAACATGTTTGTTATATGATGGATCGCTTTCTTTGGATTGAACAAATGGAGCTGAACAGACACACACACGTACTGTACACATACATCGACTCGTATACACTCAAAGCACATATGTGACATTCTCCTGCTATTGTTCTTTGGTAATAGTATGGTTGAGTGTTGTGAAAAAGTGTTATGAAAAACCTAAACTTGTCTCCCACTCTATAGATATATAACTAAATTTGAACTTGCGAATAAAATCTAATCACAAATATCTGAATTTATTAATATTATAACTAAACCGGCTGTGGGAAGCAGATATTTTGTGGCGGTTCGTGTGCCTGTACTGCCTAAGATCGCTGGTAAATAATGTTGCCCTCTTTACTTTTACAGCACCGTACAAATTTCTACAAAAGTGAATTCATTATGGTGTGTTGAGGGACGTGCGGAAAAAAGAAAAGTGCTCCATTTGCTCATCCTTGAAATTAATTACTGCTGTCAAGTACTTTGTTATTAATGAATTCACAGTACAGAACAATCACAGAAGTCATTAACCAACCATGTCAGTCACACAATATCCTGCGTGTGCATGTGTGTGAAGTCTGGCACACATGCTATCGATTGAATACTAATAGATCCAACATACTTACTTAACCCTGTAAAGCCTGAACCATTCAATCACTGACAGAAGATTCCAGTTCTTTGAAACTGGAGCCTTTATTGGTCCTTCTGAACAACCCAAAAAGTTTTTTTTTTTCAAATATCAATTTCCATGTATGAGTTTCAATTTTGTATCATATTTGATCCATTGGGTCTCAATGCTCAAATGTTATTATTTTTGAAGAAACAAAAACATAATAGAACACAAACCTGTCGAACACATTAATTCCTTTTCTAAATGGTCACAGTTCTTCCTCATTAATGACAGTCTTATAGTGTCACTAAAGGCCTCTGGTCAATGAATTCCTCTCCCTGGTGGATTATCGGTGCATTGCATGGATCTAATTGTATACATCAGGTGTTTCAAGACAAAAAAATATCACACTGATCATGTAGAGGGCTTTCAAACTCGTGTCAAATATGGTACGTTTGGAGTTATAGGGTTAAATTTATTTCACCTTTATAGTTCACTCAGAAATACTCTGAAATTCAACATTTCAACCTTAGTGTGTCATTGGAGGACATAACAAGACTGTATTACTTTTGTGAAAATTTTCCACATTTTTTTATTATGTAGAAAATCAAGGTCATTGAAGTTACCATATTCGGTTCCTAACCCATAAGTGACAAAAAAAAAAATAAAATCCACAAAGTGTGTATATATATATATATATATATATATATGTGTAAAAAACACATGTAAGGTAGGAACATAACTTTTAGAACATTAGACCCCCATGCGTGCTGGTCCAGACCCCTGTCCACATCCACATGACCCCTTTGAACATCATTCCTTACATTAGTACCATTACTTCATGGTACCTAACAAAGCAGTTAGGCTCCCTACATAGTCAATACATGTGATGTGATCAACACATTTCTTTTCATAGTCAACAAACTGAATGCAAGCGAGCCGGGCGACGTGTGAAATGCAATACATTGCTTGCGCAATGGGGGTAGCTCTGAATCAGGTACCGTTCAGGTGTCAAACTACGTAATGATCACATCCAAAGGGCTACTGAAGAAGAGTGTATTCTGATGACATTTTAAGGGTAGGAATACTGTGGTAACCCACCCAATTCACAGGAGAATAATCCCATACATAAGTCACTTGCACATAAAAATTTGCCTAATAGAAAAGCGACAATTTCGCCAAAACTTGTTTTTCAATGAAGAGTTTTTGCGCTGGCAAGAGGTGGTTTTTTGGGCGTAGCACAATTGGTATATCATGCAGAACTGCAATGGAAAGACCTTTTTCCACAACTAGAGTCATGTGAACAAAAAAAAACCCTGACGTTGATGGACGTTACAACAAACAAAGAAGAGTTTTAATATGTATATAATTTGTGTGGACACACCAGGAAACCCAATAATTTTTTTATTTAGTACAGGATAGAGGGGTAATAAATATAGAATAATAATAATGAATATATCTGTAAATCAACATGCTATTTATGTTCATGGTCATGTTTATGGAATGACTTCTTGTGATAATAAATAAACACATCATCGCATTTGTGATTTAATGGAAAAAACAACATTATGCACTTCTGTTTTTTCAACATTTAGTAAATATCGGTAAAGTTTTGCGCAGATGCCCGATGGAAAAGCCACTACAGCCATCGGTAACATTTGACAGGAACTCACTGAGCCCGTGCCACTTTGTATTAGTGAACATCCTGTTTGACCCTTCAGTTTAAAAGCACAAAGAACACATAACAGGTTGGAATACAAAACAATGTTGATTTTGGCGCAAAAACAAAAAAAAAAAGCATGCCAAATATAGACGGTGGTATGTCCGACCTCTGAACTGCAGCAGAGACTGAATCAGGACGGGGAACTCCGACTTCTTGTTCGATCTATGCGAATTCTACACAGGGAGAGGCATTTCCAATATTTCCGATGTAAGTCTCCGACCTGCTGGCTCGAGCGGCTCACATTCTGCCGGAGACTCCAGTGAATCACCTTCATCTTCTATAATGTGTGTTAAATTAAACTACATCACTTGTGTATTGCCCCCACTGGTGACGTATGGTATTACACGCACCGTTGTGTTGCATATCAAAACAACGGACAACACGTTTTGAGATGCAAGCACGTATTACGGTGGCCAACGTGTCTCTATATGTCGCAATGCATTTGTGTCTGCGTAGCCTTGCGTTGACTATGAAATGGCCCTTAAACTCATTGTTCCTGCAGAGGTGGGCCTTGCAGACCCTGTAGACCACATTGGACCTGAGATTGTTACCTCACTGTAACTGTTACTGTCACTGTCTTGTAATGTATGCAGAAATGACCAAAAATAGTCACTTACCTGATAAAGTGAACTCAAATAAATATACTGAATTTATGAAATGTACCAAGAATGTTTATGGAATCACTGCATGGACAGATTGCAAAGTTTGCAGTGAATTTTCTTGCGTTGAATTCATAAATAAAAAATCTGACTGAGGAGTCAAATCATAAGTGGTTAGAGTATTTTTCCCTCCACCGCTGTGAATTTCAGCTCCTCTTCTGCATGAGGTCTAGTGAAGTCTGTAGCCTGAGCAGATTCTCTCTAAGACGACAAAAAGACTGTGTAATCCTGACATGTGTATTCAGCCCATCGTGTTTGGAGCACCAAAGACTCCGGTTCAGTCCATCCCCGTTGTTTTCAGGAATAGTCGATGGAATTTGAATCAGCAGACTCCAGGTCAGAAGTCCATCGCTGTAACCTTCAGGCTGCTGCTTTCTCCGTGGAGCCTACTGTCAAATAAGCAAAATACACTTTATGAACTGCAGGCATGACTGCTTGCTCACTTCAGTATGTGCAAAATGTTAGACCCTGGCATTTCCAAAGAAAATGTTAACGCATTCTGACTTTTTTGCATCTGGTCTAAGAATATACAATTTCAACAGGCTGTCTTTTTGTCAGCCATTTTGCTCTTGCAGGGTTTTTTTTTTTTTTTTTTTAAACATAATTTGTTCAGGGTGTGTGTTGGCCACATAAATATAGAATCTGAATGCACTCTTGGGCTGTGTGTATTTTGGGGCTTGTCTTTTTGTGTGTCTGTGCATAGCCTCCGAACTCCCCATACTGTAGCAGTCAAGCTGAGGCAGATATATCTGCAGTGACAGGCCTTAAACAACAGGCGAGGAAGATAAGTGAGGTCGGCGTGAAATATGATTAAAGCACAGCCTTCCCCTCTTCTTTGATTTAAAGGAGCATGGCACAAACAACTCATCTCTTCCACCCACACACACATGCACACACACAACGTCAGCCACTTTAGAGGAAAACCACGGAAAGCCTAAAAAGAGAAAACCAAGAGACGAAGGAAGAAAATGGTGGAAAAGAGCATCCTCAGCATAATAAGTAGAAGTTTGAGTTTGTGTTTGGGGGCAGATATTATCTTCAAGTCTTGCTGTCGCCACAAAAATTGAAAAATAAAATGTCCCAGACGAATGAACAAGTTGGACAAATAGTTTTGGACCTTAAACACCGTGACCCAGCTCCAAGTGGGTCGATTTCTGCATGAGGTTTTTGCAAATTCAGCTGGTCGTCAGTTTTGACTGACAGGTCCATATGCACATAAAACCCTGAGAACAACAGAGAGAGAGGAGGTGAAACTGCAAAGTGTGGAGATGATGAGATTCAAAAATGTATGACATGCTCTTGACCTGATTAAAACCTTTGCACACTGGACACAACACTGGATGACATTATAATGCACTGTCTCTCCATCAGTAAAATCCAATTAATGTATACTTAATCATTAAAGCAGCGCATGACTATCATCACACATTTTTTTATCAAATGTGTAAAACACCAGTGATATCTTAAAGATCGCTAACCCAGTGGTTTTCAACCTTGGGGTCGTGACCCCACGAGGGGTCGCCTGGAATTCAAATGGCGTCACCTGAAATTTGTAGTAATAGATAAAAATAAAAGCAAAATTACTAATAAAAATATCTTTTTAATGATTCACTATGTATTTCATTCTAATTAAAACACCACACACTTTTCCTAATAAAAATCCGGTTCAAATATAATGCAGGATATAATATCTGAGACCCGATCATGTGCGTTACAACCTGCTCGGACACAGTCGCAGTCAGAAAACTGGACCAAACAGAGAATGGAAAGATTTCTTCACCCGCCTGACCTCGATAAGAGAACCTGAGAAGCAGACGCCAAAAAGGTGCATCATATACATTAGATAGACTAAATGTCACCTAAAATGAATGTTTATTTTCAACATAGTAGAGCAAACTATTCCATGATCAAAAACAAATTAATTTTAGCCAAAAAAAAATCTCCATTTTGAATGTCTGGGGTCT
This sequence comes from Apogon hyalosoma, assembly GCA_037367295.1. Classification (NCBI taxonomy): domain Eukaryota; kingdom Metazoa; phylum Chordata; class Actinopteri; order Kurtiformes; family Apogonidae; genus Apogon; species Apogon hyalosoma. The sequence continues at coordinate 854,367 of JAPQRP010000024.1, forward strand.
CCAGAAATTTGTGATGTTAAAATGGGGTCAGACAAAAAAGGTTAGAACCCACTGAGCTAATCCATTAGTGTTCCACACACCTGAAACACTTCCCTCACGGTGAACAACTTCGTAGATGACTTCATCATAAACAGAGTCTGCTTGTTTACATAACAAACCAATATGTCACTCAGGCCTTTTCGGAAATTTTGTCGCAAAGTGCATTGTGGGAATGGGAATTCCACGCAGTAGCAGTTTTTCTATCTGTTGGTGAAGCTGAACCCAAATGTGTCCTTCCCCTCCATCCACTGACTGGACTCATTCTGGAAAACAGCCCTGTGGACTGGAGACGTTTACGTTCTAGCGATCTGACTCGTTTTCTCGCTGAATCTGTGAGACACCGCTTTTGCTTGGTCACTGCGTGGAATTCCAATTCCCACAATGCACTTTGTGACAAAATTTCCTACTACGACTACTACTACTACTGTACCGGTCTACTGACTGGACTACTGTAACGGTCTACTGACTGGACTACTGTACCGGTCTACTGACTGGAC
>JAPQRP010000024.1:956149-966361 GCA_037367295.1 Apogon hyalosoma
AACATTGATTCACCAGTAAAACCCACGGAGTTGGATCAATGACAGTGGATGGACACACTGGGTTTATGTTCATTTAATGAGAGATTTTACTAAAAAAGTCGTGTATTCTTCAGTTTTTTTCTGTTTTTCATATAATAACCCTCAAATTTAGTCTGAACTGTTATGGACATGTACATGATCAGTGAATTAAAAAAATAGACAATACCTGATTTACATGTAAAAATGCAAAATACAGAGTGTAATATTAGGATAAATGGTGATAAATCAGTTACGGAAGGTTGAAAATAGAGAAAAATTCATTTGGGAACTGGAACAAAAGTAACGCTGGGTCCTTATGGGTTAAACACATCACCAACAAATGATTTCAGTGTGAATACAGAATCAAGAGACGCCGCTCGCTCTAAATCACAGCTAACCCGACAGAAAGTTTAACCGCACTTTCAAAGTAGGTTGCAGAAGATTGCTGCATCTTGATTGGAGCACAGGACCGGGGCACCAGTCCAATCAGTCACAATGATAGGCTGGGATGCGAGACGAGTACGACGGGCTACAGGAGCCCAGCCTGGATGGGAGCTCGCACACACGCATTTGCATATGTGACAACAATCAAAAGAGTTAGTCGCACTGGAGGAGGAGATGCACGGCCACCAGAGGCTGCAACATTTTAGGAAATGGGTTAATAGCACAAATAATTGCCCTGGTGGTTGCAGTGAAATGATATTTGAGAGAATCAAGAAAATAAATTAATAAATAAATGAAACTAAATAAATGACTCTGGGGTAAATCCTGGCTGCTTATCACTCTCTACTATCTATTTATAGCAGGACTTCCACAAATGAAGACAGTTGGTTTGCAGACATGTTCAAATGACTGATGATGAATACTGGTGTCTGTTTCTATCACGAGGGGCAAATAATCCAAATGCAACATCAAGGATCGGTCAAAAAGCCTTAACCCTGTAAAGCCTGAACCTTTAAATCACTGACAGAAAATTCCAGTTCTTTGAAATTGGAGCCTTTATTGGTCCCTCTGAACAACAACAAAAAAAAATGTTTTCAAATATCAATTTCCATGTATGAGTTTCAGTTTTGTATCATATTTGATCCATCGGGTCTCAAAGCTTAAATATTATTATTTTTGAAGAAACAAAAACATATTATAACACAAACATGTTTAACAAATTAATTCCTTTTCTAAATGGTCTCAGTTCTTCCTCCTTCCTCATTAATGTCAGTCTTGTAGTGTCACTGGAAAGGCCTCTGCTGAATTAATTCCTCCCCCTGATGGATTATGTGTTTATTGCATGTATCTAATTGTATACATGAGGTTTTTCAAGAAAAAAAAATACCACACTGATCATGTAGAGGGCTTCCAAACTCATGTATTAAATATGATACAACTGGGGTAAATGTTTGTACTAAGGCCAAATCCCAATTCACCCCTTGGCCCTGCCCCCCCCCCTCCATTTTGCACATTCACTTGAAGGGGTAGGGGTGTCCTGGTGAGTCGGAGGGGAAGGGCAAAGGGGGAGGGCTGTTTGGCCCTCGAAATGGAGTTTTTTCAGAACCGCACAACAAACGGAGAGGTATGAGTAATCTCCCATAATTCTGTTCAAATCATCAGCAAGATTAGGTAAACATTAAAAAAAAAAGTGCAGTAGTGTGACGAAAGAAACACACAAATGTACGGATTTTCTTCACACACAACTTAGGGCATTTTCACTCAAGTCCGTATCCGAGTATGCTGGACCTCAAAGTCCGCTTAATTTTATTAATGTGGATGCAACTGTTCTGAGTTCGAGTCCAGTTGAGAAGGTAGTCCTGGGTGCAGACTGCCCGGACTCCAGTACGAAACGTTGGCGTGTGAAAGCGATCCGTGCCCAAGATCGGAAGTGATCTCATCACATTCCAACAACGGAAGTGGATTAATCACCACGAGACCATAGATGGTGCTCCTGTCGTCTCCTGAAAAGCCTTGGATCCACGCAGCAGGGGCTCGCCTCATCGACCAGACCGCTGGGTGAAATATCAGGGACAACGAAGGTCGCAGTTCTTCTCTTTGCCTCAAACAGGAGAACAGATCAGTAAGGGTTTGTCTTCTTCTGACGTCTGCGTTTGTTGGACAGTGACAGAATTCCCTCCACAGCGCCACCCACTGCTTTGTTCCTGTAACATCCATTCATACTCGGGCACGGGCCTCGGTGCGCGCTTGTGAATGCAATGTCTGCGGGAAAAGTGTGAATGTACCCGAGTACGGTACGAACTCGGGTACCCTGTGTGAAAACGCCCTTAATCATTTGATCGACGGTTTAATGCCGTTTTAACGTGTCATAGACAGAATTTCTGAGGTTTACGGTTGGTGACGGCACGAGGAATATTTTCAGAAACAAAGTTGTCATGTATGTTTATAGCGGCATCGATGACTGCTGATGACGTAACAGGTCTGGAGGGGTTGAACCATTTCATAGGAGAATGTTTCAACCTCTGCCCCTTAGAGCTCTGCTTCAAGGGGTAGTGCCAAGTGCAAGGGCCAAGGGGGAGGGGCCAAGGGGTGAATTGGGATTGGGCCTAAGTGTGTGCTTGATTTCATATGTAAAACTCATCCACCCTAAATACTTTACAAATATAATATGTGCCAGCATGTGGATTCATTAGCTGGTTTCGTTTAGTTATTGTTTACTAGTGATTAGAGAAACTTTGCCAGACTTGCCAGAAACTGAATAAGAGCAGATGGCTGCTGATTACGCCATTATGTATCAGACATTTTACAAGTGTAAGACTAAGACTTTTTTTTTTAACATTTGAGATCGTAATAGGATGATGTGAGAAGCACAATTATACAGACCAAAATACCACTGGCAAATAGAATTACTGTCATCCTTTTAAATTAATCTCAATATTGGAAGCGCATAAAACCATTCAGTGTGACCAGTGATTCATTGTGAAGAAGTCACTGATTAAACCTTCCCTAACCAAACCAAAAGCCCAGTATCCTAATGCTGCAGCATGTGGCAGCTTTATGACAGCAATAACAATTGACAGACAGTTCTTTACAGTCATTATGGGTATGACTGTGCTCACCACAGATTCAGCATCACTAGGATGTGTAAAATACCACTGCTCAGGGTGTTGTCTTCATTTTCTATAACACTTATACGACCATGTGCAGTATTTTGAAAGTACGGAAACAGCCATATATTCACACTGATCAGGGTTATAAAGGCGTTGCATGGAGGGTACATGGTAAATTTTGGAGATTTCAGACTGATGTGTTAGAGCAGGGGCTTCTTTCAGGGGCCACATTCAGCCTGATTTGATCTCCAGTGGGTCGGACCAGTAAAATAACAGCATAATAACCTATAAATAATGACACTCCAAAGTTTTGTCGTTGTTTTAGTGCAAAAAATCTACATTCAGTTATGAAGATACTTACTTTTATGAACTATCCAAACAAAAAAGATGCTACTAAACACTTAATAACAGGCAGAAAATGGTACAAATTGTGCTTAATTTTCTTTAGACGTTTCAGGTTGTTCATATTTGTTCAGGTTATTGACATTTTATTCTTATAGGACAGTTTGTAAATGTAAATATTTTCATAATTTAATGTTATTTTTTTGCACTGAAACAAAGACACAAATTTGAAGTTGTCATTATTTATAGGTATTTTTTTTTTCACATCAAACCAAGAAGAAACTAGAAAAGCATTCGGAGAGCGCAGACCTCTGCCAAGGCAGATCATCCCCCTCCATCACCACCATAATATAATAATTTGTTCCTTGTGCCAGTATCACCATTTCCTGAAAATTTCATCAAAATCCATCCATAACTTTTTGAGTTATCTTGCTGACAGACCGACCCCCCCCCCACACACACACACACACACACTGTCCTTGGTGGAGGTAAATATGGAGTCATTCTTTTTGTAGGTTATTATGTTATTATTTTACAACAGATCAAATTGGTCTGTATGTGGAACCTGAATTAAAATGAGTTCCACAGCCTTGACTGTGAAATGTTTACACTTTGCAAATTCACCCCAAGGGCCGGATTGGAACCTATGGCGGGCTGCATTTGGCCCCCGGGCCGCGTGTTTGAGACCCCTCTTTTAGAAAGTGTGCTCCAACCCCCTCATCCAAACACCAAATGAGATAATATGTTTATGCTGAATGTATTTTCCCATCCAAGTAGAGTTCAGAGACCTGTAGAAATCACGACAAATTGCGCTGACATTGCAAACACTGCAGCCTGTCAGTATAGTGTTTCCAACTGCATTTGTTTATTTGTTTTTACAAATTCGTCCTCATTACTGGAGCAGAACACATGGATTCTTTACATTTTCACACAAATATGGTAAGGGCAGATATTTGAACCCACTTGCTGTAGGAGACGGTGCTTACCGCAGAGACACTGGTGCCACAGAGCTATGCAAATGAATGTTTTATTCATGCCGTTCGGTGAGCGTTGAGAAATGTCCTCACTGTCCCTAACAAGCCACCGGAGTCACATATGAAAGTTACAGATGACTAAGAAATAAACTCACAAGCAGCAAAAACTAATTTTGATACGGGTATATATCAGATGGAAAAGATAAAAAAATCAAACATCCAACCCTGTCTTCAATACATTATATTCATATGTAACTAAATAACAAAATCAACTGTGCTTTTGTAAACAGTGTAATTTGCTGGATGTAAAATGCAAGCAATTCAAGAGGTTCACTGGCATCTTCTCTTAACCCATAAAGATCCGGCGCTACTTTTATGACAGTTCCCAACTATAGTGTTCTTTAAACTGCCCTTGGAAACACGTATCACCACTATGTCCACGAGCTCCTCAAAGCACTGAAACAAACAAACTGACCAGGTTTTATTGTTCAGCTCTGCTACATCTTAGTTGCCATTGTTGTATTTTTACAGCGAAACACTTTTACTTGTGGTGCAATATTTTTATTTTACTACTGATACTTTTATTTTTAAGAGCTTCACTGTTTTGTTTGAGCTCTGGTCACATTTCTGTTGAGAGCTGAGAGCATTTAAGTAGTACAGGGCATGACTGAACTTTTTAAATGTAAACAGTTTAGATGTGTTTTTGTGGATCTCTTGTTGAATCCACTTACACTGACATGGGGATTCCCATCCACGGTCCTCACATGCACCCTGCAAAGACCCCTTACCACCCAGTGTGTAATTTTCTAGATCAAACACTGCCCTGTAGATAGGAGGCAGTGTACGATTTTGAATAATGACACTTCAGAAGAACTGCCATTATTTCCAAAAGCAAACACTGAGCTCTTGTTGCTTTGTAGAGGTTTCCGTACATAACCCACACTCACTCCACTTTTTGAGTACGTACTTGAGTTTTTTATGTTTCCAAACCATAAACAAGGATGACGCTTCATCAAGATATTATCCTTAGTCTTATCATTGCTCTTACCTAAATAAAAGAGAATAATCATCAGTAATTTATGACATTTTTACAAAGAAACCTGACCTCCACAGGTTGATACTGAAGCAAACGTGAGTTTATGTACGCTGGCTGTGGCTCAGTACGTAGAGCAGGTTGTGCAATGACCAAAGGGTCGATGGTTTAAATCCTGGCTCTGGCTCACTGGAAAAAAAAAATCTAAATCTTACCAGGTGTATTTTTCTCATTTCTTGTCCAAATATCTCATCACACTTAAAATCAGACAGAATCACCTACAGAGGAACTTTTCAGTGAGATATAAGAACGGATTTATAGACAATAGATCTGGAAAATCTGATTTCAAGAAATCTTACCAAGATAATTTTCACTTGTTCCATTGGCAGGTTTTGTTTTTGCTTGAATTAAGCAAAACAAATCTTGAATTAAGTAAAAAAAAAAATCTTGAATTAAGCAAAAAAATCTTGAGTTAGGCAAAAAAAAAAAATCTTGAATTACAAAAACAAAATCTTGAGGTAAGCAAAAAAATTGAATTGAGTAAAAATATCTCGAATTAAGCAAAAAAAAATATTCCAATGGAACAAGTGAAAAATATCTTGGTCAGATTTCTTAAATCAGATTTTCCAGATCTATTGTCTATAAATCAGTTCTTATATCTCACTGAAAAGTTCCTCTGTAGGTGATTCTGTCTGATTTCAAGTGTGATGAGATATTTGGACTAGAAATGAGAAAAATACGCTCGGTAAGATTTAGATTTTTTCCAGTGTGGACCACATGTTGAAGTGTCCTCTGGCAAGACACTGAACCCCAAATTGTTCCCAGTAGGTCTGGCGGCTCCCTGTATGGCAGCAGCCGTCTACTGGTGTATGAGTGTGTGTGAATGGGTGGATGTGAGCACCATGAAGGTGTTTAAAACGTGCTATGTAAGTGCAGTCCATTTACCATTTACCATGAGTTTGGTTGAAATTGCCCCGTGTGTGAGTCATTAGGGGAGTTTGACAGAATAAAGTTGTCTGCTGATACGTCTTGTCTCAGAGCCTGCTGCTTTGAGGGAACAGAGGGAGTCAATCATCCTGAAATGGCACAGAAGGCGTGTTCATTATGTAATTGAAGGTTTAGTTCTAGGGGGCACAGATGATCCCAGTCGTCTCTGTGGTAGGAATTATAATGTGCAGAGGGAGGGAAGTCACAGCAAAGAGAGGAACAAAGAGTGGCAAGGCAATGGAAAGAGACAATAAAAGATGTGCTGCAAATGGATTTGAAAAGGGTGTAACGTCTGAACATTTGCAGCATCCAAATACTTAGAGTGTTTTCACACAGCGTACTCAAGTCTGTATCCGAGTACGCTGGACCCCAAAGTCTGCTTAATTTGATCAGTGTGAATGCAAACGTCCCGTGCTCAAGTACCATACCTGAATCCAGTTGAGAAGGCAGTCCCGGGTGCAGACTGCCCGGACTCCAGTACGGTACGATGGCGTGTGAAAGCGATCCGTGCCTGAGAACGGAAGTGACCTAATCACCACTCCGACAACGGAAGTGGGTTAATCAGCACGAGACCATAGACGGCGCTCCTGTCGTCTCCTGAAAAAGCCTGGGTTCCAGGCTGCATGGGCTCGCCTTATCGACCGGACCACTGGGTGAAATATCAGGGACAACGAAGGTCGCTGTTCTTCTCTTTGCCTCAAACAGGAGAACAGATCGGTAAGGGTTTGTCTTCTTCTGACTTCTGCATTTGTTGGATAGCGACAGAATTCCCTCCACAGCACCACCTACTGTTTTGTCCCTGTAACACCCACTCGTACTCAGGCACGCGCCTCGGTACGTGCTTGTGAACGCAACATCTGTGGGAAAGGTGTGACTGTATCTGAAGTACGGTACGGACTCGGATACACTGTGTGAAAGCCCCCTTGAACCCCAGTACGTTAACAGTATGTATCACGAATCAGGCGTACATCAGAAATTAATGAGAGGTCAGAGTGAAAGGTGACGTATTTATAATAAAACACATCTAAAGGAAATGAGAAAAGACAGGATAATACGTTGTTTAGTGGTTTCGGTCAATAGTCTTAAATAGAAATGGTTCATTAGTGTTCAAGGTCTGTTCTCACCATCATGTTGGACCACTAATTGCTATGCACTATTGACTGTAGGCCACAGGGACTTATGGGCTTAGGTTCACCATTGCATACATAACAAGAGTTTCTCTGCAAACTCTGCATGCACATAACAGTGTTGGTTAGAAACACATTAGAACCTACCTGTGCACTTCCTGCTGCTTTCGTCTTTTTTGGAGGAGCTCATCAGTTTGCAGTTGAAGTTTTCTTCCCAGTACTCAGCAAACCATACATTCCTCCTGTTGTTTTCCAGAGTACGTGATGTGAAGTAAGCATCAAATCCTGAAAAACAAAAAGAAAATCATTATACTCCGACAATCAACAAGCCAATCAAGCAAGTGCTAAATTTAACAGAGGTGTTCAAGTGTGAAAAGTCAAGTCAAAAATGATTCATGATTCATTCCATTCTATAGAGGTGTTTGTTTTGTACACAAATAATTGCTTTCTTTTAACACATCTGAAGTGCTTCTTCAGGAAAGAGTACAAGATAAACATTCTTAGATAAATGGAAAGTTTAGGTGCAAAGTGGAGAGCAGTCAATATTTACAGCGACAACAAATTCATGTAAATTGAAAACTGTATTGACTGTAGGTATTAAAAACCATGCTATGGCAACGCAGTGGGCACGCCTGCCAGGAACCACTCAATACCTTGAGTTGTGTATCACTGCCTAAACACATGCCAAGGCAACAATGAACCCTTACATATGGTAATAAAATGCTTGGCAAGAAAAGAAAATTCCAAGGGAATGAATAGACAACGAGCTCTGAATCACCAGATATAGCTAAAAACATGTAACATATGCACAAATCACAACAGGCTTAGAAACGAGGACGGTGGTGTGTAGGATTTAATCACATAAGCAAATTAAGAGATTATCATTAACTATGAAGATAAACAGGCCTCAAAACAAGAAAGAGGGTAAAGGCAACAGAGAGAAATACACCTCAATTTAGGACATTTATTTAGCTATCTTTTATTAGTATGTTTTTTTTTTTTTTTATAACCACAACAGTGACATGAAAAATCTAGCCTCAGTTTAGGCCAACATGGGTCACAGAAGGTACACGGGCAACATTGTGCAAATTAAGGATTTCAATATTGGCAATAGTTCAATGATCTGGTGCCCTTACGGAGTCTCCGTTTGTGAATATTTTTGATTTTTTCATTATATTTCTCATTAAAAACTGTTTACGTTGCCTTGTTTGGTATCTTTTTTTTTCCAGCATAACCTCATCTGTGTGACTTTACTGTTTTTTTTGTTTGTTGCTTGTTTTGTTTTTGTTTTTGTTTGTTTTTTTTATTTGAAACACTGTAATACGGAGCCTGTAAGGGGACACTGAGAGAAAAAAAAATCAGGTCAAGTTTTGCGAGATCTCGTGATTCTTTTGTAAGATAATGCAATACGTTTGCAAGATCTCGCAAAACTGTTTACATTAAGAGCAATGTTCTTCTGGGTCATCCATGCTCAGAATGGAAACAGAACAGACACGACAATAAAGTGGGAGAAGTTTAATGACTTTTATTTTGACCTGGGCCTAAAATACAAAGATATTAAAACAGTCCTTGGCAGTAGACACAGGCTCGATGTTAGCGACAGACATCTAAGAAGATTCTTCAGCGGGAGAGGACTTCCTCATCGCAAACCCTGTTCAGATCTTGCGGTCCTGGTTGATTTCATTAAGAAGCAAATGCAATACTGCGGACAGCTTCACGGGTCCAGATGGATGTACAGTTCCTTTAATGCCAATCTCACATCCTCTTTCTTCAGCCATAGTCCACATACTCTGCATTTCACGTCCATCCATCTGTACCCGTGAAGCTGTCCAGAGTATTGCATTTGCTTCTTAATGAAATCAACCAGGACCGCAAGAGTCTCGCAAAAGTTTGGCAACATCTCGCAAAATTTGACCCAAAATTTTTTTTTGTACTTTTTTTCTCTCAGTGTCCCCTTACGGGCTCCATACTATAATAACACACTGAACCTAAAATCACACAAAAAAACATGAAATCGGGGTAGGAAAAAGTTAGGTCCTTGACTGTTTTTCACCAAAAACATGATGAACAAACCATTTTTAACCTACAATGAACATATAAATTGAAAACTTCCAAAAAAATGACAAGTTTCGAAAATAAAGTTATATACAACTATTTACACGAAAATGCAGGCAATGCCTCAGACATTTTTTTAAAGAAAAATATATACGACTATTTACAAAATAATCTGGTGTCACAATATAATGCCACAAACATGTTCAATTAAGCCTGTTTTTTCCTTCTCTCCCTGCACTGAACGCGAGAATTGATGTCAATATTGCTGAAAATAATGTTTTTATTGTGAATCATGAGTCTGGTTTTACTTGTCCTTTCAACACAATTGAATTCACAATATTACTTTGACATCTGCACTTTCCACACAAGTTGAAAGGAAGACTCAGTGAGGCTCCTTCTTGATGATACATCATTTTTATCTTTGTACTCTTTAAGAAGAATCTTCATTATTTGACATACTGACAAATAATACAGTAGTGATGAAATGATGTCAATTTTTTGGGACATCCTGTATATTGTAGCGCGGAAATGCAACACACACTGAAATGGAGCCTCTGCTTTGATAATAATAATAATAATAATAATAATAATAATAATAATAATAATAATAATAATAATAATAA
>JAPQRP010000024.1:988872-999452 GCA_037367295.1 Apogon hyalosoma
TCAGAGCCAAGCAGAGCATTTACAGTTTATGGAGACCACAGGGAAAGGATGGAAAATGAAGAATTCCATTTAAAAAACCTAAATATCACTCCTTTAAGCTCAATACAAGTTTTTCTCAGCAGAGTGACTTTGCGAGAAATGTTTGACTAACCTCTTCACCTCAGCACCACTTTCACACCATTTCCTCACGCGTGCTGTCAATAAGTCATACGTCCCAGTAGATTGCAATGAACCACCAACTGAGAGCTGAATTCCAGTGCTCAAAGGTTAATATAATCTTCATGGGGAACCTACATTTTTATCCCATTCACTGAACTCAGTAATGTGAAACAACACCTTTGGAAAGTTTGTTTTCTTTCTTTTTTTTTCTTGTCCTCTGTTGTCTTTCAAAGTTAAGGTCATTTCTCTTTTGCTTTTATTCCCAATATCAGTGTTTTTACATGCTGTAAGACGGTTTGTCTGGAAGTCGATCTGATATTTCAAGCCAGTTACACATTTTCACAGGTTGTTACAACTGAGGTGTTACTACTATGAGAACAGTTTAGTGTAGCTGCATCAATGGACTTGAATTATTTCTCTTATTAGTCTTTTCTGCATTAACCCATAAAGAGCCAGTGCTACTTTTGTGGTAGTTTGCAATTTTTTTTCTCTCTATTTAACCTTTCTTAAGTGATTTATCACCATTCTTCACAATATTATCTTCTGTATTTAGCCTTTTTTCTGTGAAAATCAGGTATTTTCCTATATTTAAGCCTATAACGCCAAATGTATCATATCTGACACATGAGTTTTGAAGCCCTGTACTTGATCAGTGTGATTTTTTTTTTTCTTAAAAAACCTGATGTATACAATTAGATACATGCAATACACAGATAATCCACTAGAGTGAGGAATTCATTGACCAGAGGCCTTTAGTGACACTACAAGACTGATATTAATGAGGAAGGAGGAAGAACTGAGACCATTCAAAAAAAGGAATTAACAATGTGTCAGACATGTTTGTGTTATATTATGTTTTTGTTTGTTCAAAAATACTAATATTTGAGCATTGAGACCCAATGGATCAAATATGATACAAAATTGAAACTCATACATGGAAATTGATATTTGAAAAGGCATTTTTTTGGTTGTTCAGAAGGACCAATAAAGGCTCCAGTTTCAAAGAAGTGGAATTTTCTGTCAGTGATATAATGGTTCAGGCTTTACAGGGTTAATTTATCGATCATGTCCAGTAGATGTTCATAAAAGTTCAGATAAAAGCTGACGGTTATTATATCAAAAACAGAGAAAACCGAAGAAAAAGTGAGGTTTTCAGCGAGGATATCAATTAATTGAACGTAAAACCATCAACTGTCATTGATCCAACTCCTTGGGGTTTAATGGTGAATCAATGTTGTAGAAGATGGCAGTGTTTCCACGGTAACTACAGAGCCTCTGAACATCCAAATGGGTCATATCTGATGACCGTGAAAAGATGAAGAACTGTATTTACACCAATTATTTACATGGATTGATAGGATTAGTGGATCAGCTGGCATTTAATATTTTAGACTGGTGGATGCTTTTGGTCAATAGTGGCTGTTTATGGGTTAATTAGAACACAAAAATATATTTAATCTAGTTTTTATATGTGTTGAATAATCTTATGAACAGCGCCTGCAGCATTTTATACATAGTAACTCATTGTACTGATATTTATACTCTTTGTAATGCTGAGAAGAAGCCCTGTCTGCAGAGGAAAGAATAACTTAATATTAGACTGAGTTCATTAAATACTGAAACCGCATTCTGATACAGCTGAGCAGGTATGTGACGTACATTCCTCTGCTATGCCTGGAGAGGGATTTCACTGAAGGTCTTCAAAGTCGTTTGAGTCAGTGATTTGACAGGCTGTCAATATGAGCACCTGTAGGAGCAGTGATAACAGGATGTCTTTCACATCTGTACACCTCAGAGACTTGAATACACAGCAAATACGGTGCGTATGGAAAGTCCTGAAACTGCCACTGTAACACAGAGGTAATATATGGAGCTGATGACTCAAGCGTTCGCGTCAGTGTCTGCTATCCCAGCTGGAAACCAGAGTGGACAAGCTCATCATCTTCTGTTTCTCACCAGCTATTATCAAGTTCTGTCAAAGCGCTTTACCTCCATGTCCTACTGTGGAGCAGCTAACAAGTAAATAAGACAAAGACATACCATTATTTACATTATGACAGTGTTTTTCTCTCCATTTTGAGTCTCAGCTACAACACAGAAAACCACACAACTGTACAGTGTGACAGTCCACACACTGAAACAAATGTATGTAATTTCTACTGCATACAATTACAGGAGCTTCTTGTTCTCACAATTTATAAGGTGTAATTGTATATTGCAATGTGTTATGGGTAAAAAAAATACATATATTTATGATAACTTCAAGCATTTGTTGACAGTAAAATTACAGGATGCTTGTGTCTTCACTTGGTCCTGAATGTAAACAATACACATTACCTGCTTTGTTAGGTACCATGAAGTAATAGTACTAATATTCAAAGGGGTCGTGTGGATGTTGACAGACGTCTGTATTAGGAGTTATGTTATTATAATGCTCTAAAAAAATGTTCTTCTTTTCACCTTACATGTGCTGTTCTTATATTTTTTTAGTGCTATCGAATGATTGAAATTTTTAATCAGATTAATCACAGGGTTGCCGTGGATTAATTTCGATTAAATATCATTCATTTTTAATCTATATTATTTGCGTTTCATTTTGGATGAGCAAACAGACTCAGGAAAGAAGGGAATAAATATGCACTTAGCTGGGCGACAATCAAAGTGCTAGTAGAATCCTCGACTAACGTATGCTTCGCATTAATGTGGTATTTTATTCTGAAAGTGCTTTGGTGAATAGAAAAGCCCTTCCTGCAGAGTGTGTCTAATACTTTGTTCGGGTCGACCGTTCCGTGTTGGTTTAGTTTGTCATATTTCCATCGTGGTGTTTGTGCTCTTCCATCTTTATGGGTCGGTTCTGCGCCTGTCTCTACCGGATCAGCTGACCACGTGCTCATGTGCGTTAACGCTAACTCTACTGGACAAACTGAGCCAAATGTGCTGGAGGAGACGTTCACTTATTCTGCTGCACATGGGTTCACGGAGTTACAATTTTTAATCAGATTAGTCACGATGATGGATTAATCTGTGTCGATGTGTTAATTTTGACAGCCCTATTTTTTTTAATATACACTTCTTGGATTTTACTTTGTTATATTGCCACTTACAGGTAAGGAACCAAATATGATAACTCCACTGATTTTCTACATAACAATAAAAAACATTTTAAACTTCACAAAAGTAATCAAGGTTTGTTAGGTACTCCGATAACACACTGTGGTTGAAATGCCCTATAAAAAGGGTTAAGGACATTTTTTTATTGGGCTCCAAACAGTTTTTTTTTTTTTTTTTCTGTCCAAAAACAGCTCTTGAGATAGCAAAAGTTGCCGACCTATGGGCTACACTGATTTATTTCCTATTCATTGATACATCTAACAGTAATTGCAGCTGTGATTTGTCCGATGTCTTCACTGGAATCATTAAGTTAATATATGAAATAACTGAACGTGAAGGGCTGAAGGGTAAGTAGAATTTGGGTGTTGATAAATAGCCATCATTACACTCGTAGCGTCATGAAACGTGACCTCCTTGTTCAACTGTTGAATGACATGAACTCAAAATGTCACAATAAAATCATAAATAATTGAGGGCACTCACGCAAAAAAAAGAGAAATGTGATTCGGTGGTGTCTTTTAGGCGAGTCGAGACCTGATTTGCTTTTGCTCTGACCTGATGTGATTTATCAACCATAATTAGTTGGCCAATTAGAGGGATGCTTAAGGCGGTCACAGCCAAAGGGTAGAGGAAGGCACGGATAAATGAAAGGAAACACACACAAGTAGGACACATGACATACAGCAATTAGCATCAGTGATATAATGATCGCCGGATTTAAATGTTTCAATCTTGCCTGTAAGTGAGTGATAAACAGTTTACATTTGCTGGTGGGAAATACTGACTGAGACTGATTAATCATGTTTCATTGGCAGGAAGAACGCTGCTGAAAAATGCACTTCTAAGGAGAGGTTTATGATGTCTCGATCCTGACGAATGAGGACCTTTTTAAAAATGTATTTTACCTGAAGGTTTATTAACTGCTTACTAGATCCACTCCTCTCTTGAACCATCCCGAACTCCTAAATAAAGGTAATTTGTTAAGAAGGAACAGAGGGAGAATTATAAGGCTTTTGTGAAGCTTCAGTGAAGTGAAAGACAAACATTAAGTTGATAGACAACCTTCCTTAATTGGGTTCTTTTGCGGTGCTTGTTGATATAGTACCTCATCATGGTGCGATGTTCTGTGAAAATAAATTTCTGTGACTTGAAATGCTCTTAATGCTCTCCTCCCACAAGGGGTTGGAAACCACCACCATGATCTGCATTTAAAGATACAGTGCATATGGTGAGGGAAAATAGAGGAAAGAAAACAAGCGAAACATACTGAGAATATAAAAATAAGTCTAGT
Organism: Apogon hyalosoma; assembly: GCA_037367295.1. Lineage (NCBI taxonomy): Eukaryota > Metazoa > Chordata > Actinopteri > Kurtiformes > Apogonidae > Apogon > Apogon hyalosoma. The sequence goes on from JAPQRP010000024.1 coordinate 993,434, forward strand.
TTTACCAAAGTGGATCTGCCTTAGACCATGTCTCGATTTACAATTTTAAAATGATTGAGAGCCTTCGCATTTTCCACTTTCCAATCATGCTAAAATCCTGTTACTTGTATTTTTTTTAAAAACTGATTTGAAACCCAGAACATCCCCGCCAACAGCACTCAACGGCATAAAAATAAAGTGTCAGTGCAATCTCCTGCTTCTCAGATGAATTTTATTTAGCAATTTAATTTTTTTTTCTTAATTACTTTGTTCCTTATTTTTATGTCAGTCTCAATGGAGAGACTTATAATTGCAAATTTAATTTTGATAAGTAAAACTGATTACTTGCCAGCAGCATACAGGGAGTCCACTTTTCACGGATAATACTTATGTGCATCTTTGTAACCGAATAACGTACTTCATGAAAACCGAGGTCAAGAGGGGGGAGTTTTATTCCATCTGTTAAAAAACTCTATTCGAGCCTTCATAATATATTGCCGTGGCTCCTCATTTCACATTCAATTGGAAAACTGCAGTACGCTATATCAAATATATGTACAAGGAACAGATTTGGTGTGGGCCTCATTTTATTCAACAAATGAATAAAACATTTGGCACTGAATATGCAATGGTCAACACCCTGATAATCCCACTAGAGCTCCCACTATATTTACATCAGTCTGCAGCAGGAGTAAATTATCTTCATGCCTGCACATAATATGAAAGTGTTTCATAGTAAATAAAATAGTAAAAAGAGGTGAGAGAATATATTAAGAATATTTGTAGGCTATATAATCAAGCAGAGTAGGGACAATGGATGCAGCATTTTCTCAATGTAATAATTGTATTAAAAAGGCTAAATTCACAATGTTGAACCTATAAAATCACATCAAAACATATTTGTACTATGTTAGCTATAATCCCAGAAAGTTTAGAGGGAAATAAATGAAAATACCTCTTGCAAATTTTACAAAATGCATCACTATCAAGTGGTTGAAACCTCAACCTCCCACATATAACATATGGATTGAGAAAGTGAGGGAAATCGATGAGATGGAGCAAATTACTTATGTACTTAAAATTCAGGGAGAGCTATTGACGAAGAGATGGAGTCCCATGATTAACCTTTTAATGCAAAAAGAATTCAGAAGTGGCCATATTTATTTATTTACCATATGTGCCATATGGGGTTGATTAGATAAGTTCATGTATGCAAAATGACTTGTATATTTGTATGAGCAAAACTGAATGAAAATTAAGTAAAAAAAAATAAATAAACAAACATATTTGTACAAGTGAAAGTGTTTGCCTTTTAGTGTTATGCATAATTATGCATAATATTATGCATACTATTCCAACTGATGTTTCCTGTTCCACAAAATGATGGTGTAACATTAAGACATTGTGCTTCTGTTGCTCTCTTAAGTAAATTAAATGAGTTACTAGGTCAAGGCTGACGTCATAAACACAAATGTTGCAACATGGGGATAAATTGCTGTTTATAGTTAATTTCTAACATGGAATAATGGAAGAAGCATTAGGCAAATATTGAAATGGATAAAACTAAAGTGCAATGTAAAAAGCATATTATTTATAATGGAGCATTTCTGCTTTTTGTGCTGAATTAATTCATAGAAGCAGCATAGTAATATGCTTCTGAGCAGCCCACCTGGAATCATTCCACATGTTGACTGACCTGAAGTCAGGCAAGCACAAAGGGATGTTTTTCACCCTGAAATCTCAAATTACATCAGTGAACAGTGCACATAGAACACATAATTTAGGCAGCATGCGTGCGGGCTTTGCGGTGATTACTTTTGTGAGGCCAACTGTGACCAACTGCAGTAGCTATTGAAAGCTTTTGACTTGCATTATGCATTCAAGACTGTTCTTATACTACAGATAAAATTTGCATAAAAGACTCTGTGAGTAAGAGATTATTCACCTGTCATAGCAACTGACATGCTAATAAAAGCACAGATGTCTTACAAAATTTATGTTGGACAGCTTTCTTTCTCTCAAAACGCCCTGTGAGAACAATGTTTTTAAAAGGGCAGAAAAAAGCCTTTGGTCTTCAGATGACTTGACCTATACAATTCAGGGAACATTTGCAGTTATGATTAAACCATATAGTCAATTTCCAGCATGGAATAATAGGGCAAGCGTCACACAAACAGCAAGAACTTACCATTTGTGATACATTTCAGCCCTTTGTGGTGAATTAATTCATAGAAGCAGCATCAACATATGTTTCTGAGCAGCCCGCTTGGAATCATTCCACAAACTGACTAACTGAGACTGAGGGCAGGAGGCGCAAAGGGGTCTAGTTTATTTAGAAATGTCATATAACATCATTGAACATGCTGCAGCACATGTTGAACAGGTCGGCCATTCACATTAGAGCTGCACAATATATCTTTTGAGGATCGTCATCGCAATGTACGTGTGCACAATAGTCACATCGCAGGTCCTGCAATGTAGGAGGCAAATAAACTCAATAAACTCAATGTGTTCTCAGCTAATTTCAGTCTGGGTACCTGACACACACCAATCACAATCCTTCTTAATCAGTTTGCCGAAGCAGACCACGCCCCTGCACGTGGAGTGAGTCGCTGGTAACAACATTGAAAAATGAGCAACAAACAAGAGAAAATCACAGAAAACGAAGACTCGGTGCCAAAAAGAAAAGCAACGTCAATTATGTGGAATTATTTCAGCTACAAGAATGAAACTGAAACACGCGTTCTGAACGGCAGGAAACACAACTAATTTGTTTGACCATTTACGTCAGCACCGCACAGCTGTTAGATCCTCCTGAGCAGTTTTTCATATCGCGGAGTTTTTAAAAATTGCGATGTCAGCTTTTTCCAATATCGTGCAGCCCTAATTCACATGACCCGCAAACTATTAAAATATAAAACCCCTCATATGTGCATTTACAAAGTCACTTTTGGCTTCTGATGAATGTAAGCTCACTGCCTTATACTGGGTACGAGGTTTGACTCCCAGACAGGCCTATTGTCTGTGGAAATAGACGTCATTATCATTAAGCACCAGTAATATTGACTTGTATAGATTAATTACTTTTATAACGGCTGCAGAAGTGATAACCTCCTCTCATTCACAAGCACCGGCCGAAGTATGAGACAAGGTTGTCAGAGTCAGACACACACACACACAGTGGTATTGATCAGCTTAATCTTGTATCTCAAGCGTCAATCCATCAATGCTGTGATCGTAGCGTAAAGGACATATGCTGCAGCTTTATGTGCATCTAAACTGTATCTACAACGCATGTATCCCCTTTATATTATCTGTCTACTTAAGCTACAGGGATTTGTTCACCACACATCAAAAATGAGCCAAAGAGAGAGTTCACTCTGATAGGGACGCTGCAGTTATATCCAAGTATCAAGCAAATACTGTGGTGCATGTTAGGTATGTAGCAAGAGATGTTGCATAAATACTGAATCCTACTTGACCTTCACTCTCAAAATAAGCAGCAAACTTTTATCCATTTCACACTTGGATATGGGTCTGTCCATGAAACTGGGTTTATTTTAGTATCTGTCCCTTTTCCAGCTTTTTTAGACCCAATAATAAAAGAGAAATTTAGACATATTTCCCCCCAGAATGAACCTAACGATGACCTCAGATAAATGCACTAAAATTACAAAGTGGCTACTGACACAGTACTGTGGCACAAAATATGGGTTTGTCTATGACCACAGAGCCAATCAGTGCCCTCGTTGTCATGTCTACACCGGTAACTTGTCACATCCTGAAAAGTACCAAGGCAGTCAGATAGTAAATAGGTCAGACTTGCATACAGCAGATATTTAGCTCACTCGACTGATAGGTCTGTGGAAAAAATAGACAAACCCATATTTCGAGCCATAGTACTGTGGTAGTAGCCATTGCCAAAAAAATTATACTCTAGCTCTGATCCATCCCATAATTAATGAATTTACAATCAAATATTGGGTCCAAAAATAGGCCCCAAATATGGACAGTTAAATCTGCCTAGACTCTAAATAAAGACACTGTGTTCAATGTGTCGATCCTAGTGGTTTTTCTAATCCACACATGTGGGTTTTTCATCAATCTACGGCTCATTCCAGGTTTGGGCTGGAACCCAACGTGTCCACTGGAGTTACATGCAGAACCTGCCCAGTTAAACGCAAATAAATCGCAAATGATTTTTCAACAGCGGTGATTTTAGTGAAACACTATGTCTTGCATAATTGGTTCAATTCCCAAAATGTACCTGTGAGAGAATAATGAGATATTCAAAAAAAATAGTAGTGTGTAATTTGTGTGTCCTTTTGAACATGTTACATGTGGATTTTTGTATAAATATAATGTAAAATAATATAAAAATGTATTTTATCTGAAAAATAGTTTCTCTTTATCTCAGTAAGTATTTATTTTTCAAATAGACCCAACGTGCTTCCAAACTTGCTTCATAACAGTCTAGATCTGGGTTGAATTTTTAGCCCCATGTCCTGTTTTTGGGAAACATCTTGATTTTAACTTTGGTCACATTGTGTGTTTCCTTCAGATTATCAACGAGTGACCTTGTTTACAGTGATAAAACCCTCTGAAATCACTTTTCTGCCTGGAAAAGCCTGAAATGTAAGAAAACTCAGCCCTTATAACTAACAGGAGCCCAGATTACCTGCTAACATCCAACAGTGATGGCTGTAATTTTACTACTATTTCTCTGTCAAAAAAAGTCTATGATTAAGGGCACCTTTTCCATTGAACACACATCCCATACACACCATTCATAAGAGAGCAGCTGACTACTACTGCCACTCCTCTCCACAATCTACACAGTTCCCTGCCAGACAGCACTCATAAAGACCCACAACTTATAGCCTTCTCTGCTGCTTGCCCACTAACGACACTTCCACTCAGAGCCAACCTTAGAATTTATCTGTATTACACATGACTAAATATTGATCTAGGTGATCATTCTTTGCTTAAAGTATATCCATATCTTTGTGTGTGCATGGGTATGTGTGTAGTAGACCCATGCTGCTGACTGAATTATGGCCTCATTCCACCCCAACCGCCGACTGTCGGAGTTATGGCAGCGAATGTCAAAACTTGCAAGGTCGAAGTGTGAGACACTGCCAGGGTGTTGTCAAGGTTGAATGGTCAGAACGACTGTTGGAACGGAACATGATGCTCAGATCCAAAGGAGCTTATCACAACCTTCTAAGTCTCACATACAGCAGTACAACAATGAGTAAAAGCAGCTACAGGACCAGGAACACATTTAGACATAAAAAAAGCATAATGACCTTTAGTTGAGGTCATTTTATTTTCTGTCTGTGACATAACTGCATGTTACTGTATTTGCTAGGAGCATATTGTCGCTGTCGGGTGGAAACCTCTGATGTCCAAAAAGGTTATTTGTCAGGAAACTGGAAAAATGAGATAGATAGATAGATAGATAGATAGATAGATAGATAGATAGATAGATAGATAGATAGATAGATAGATAGATAGATAATTGTTTGCTCCAGAGCCACATGTGGCTCTTTCATCCCTCTCCTGTGGCTCCCTGAGGCTTTGTGAACATGAATAATGAGCATTTCATTTAAATTAATTTTATTCTAGTTTGTTAGTTTTTTAAAAATGTAATTCTAGATTTGAGGATTATGGTGATCTTTTAACATTAAAGTAAAACATATTTAAATATTTTTTGTCTCTCAATAAAATAATGGCAAAAGCATTAAACTGTCAGTTCCATTTGTTAGCGGACGAGGTTGACGCCTGTATTCTGATTAGTGATGTGTTGGTCGTCAATGTAACAGCTCTTAGAGCCGGCTGTCCGGTGCTGAACCTGTTCAAAAGGCACAGGCGACTGTAGCGCTGTCCGGTGCTGAACCTGTTCAAAAGGCGCAGGCGACTGTAGCGCTGTCCGGTGCTGAACCTGTTCAAAAGGCGCAGGTGACTGTAGCGCTGTCCGGTGCTGAACCTGTTCAAAAGGCGCAGGTGACTGTAGCGCTGTCCGGTGCTGAACCTGTTC
>JAPQRP010000024.1:1041930-1054289 GCA_037367295.1 Apogon hyalosoma
AATGGACCTTTAGTTGGACCAGGCAGGAAAATGAACAACAAACTGAACTAAACAAGGGGTGGTCTAATAATTTTTTCCGCGCCTTGTACGTGTTCAAAGACAGAAGGACACAATCTTAATAAAACAGCATTAAATTACACTGTTGGCTATAAAACTGGAATTAAATATTTGTACCACTTCTCGTGAAATGATTGTGTCAATGTGATTTATTCTTGATAGATACAGTATAACTGGGACTCAGAATGTTATCACTGAACCTGGTCAAAGGCGATTACTGATTTGTAGGAACAGGAATAAGAAGAACAATGTGTCTGAAGGAATTATTACAACTTTATGAGTAACCATATATTACACAACCAACTTGATATTAGGCAATATAAAAAAAAAATCTAATGCTGAAATCTGCATTTCAAATCAAGGAAGTATATAAATCAAACGTAAAAAGTGCATTCTCCTTAGCGTTTTAAGAAATCAGTTTGATAAAGTTGAAATTAATACCACCCACAAGGTACACCATACATCAGCAAAGATAAATTTGCTAATTAAAGCATTAATTTACCTACGTAATTACCTCATTAGAGCAAGTATAATGCATTTAATATACCACCATGATTGTAAAGTGGAGGGTAGCACTTTCAGGGGCTCTTATTACTACAATCAAATGTAATGAGTAAAGAGGATATTCATTCATTCATTCATTCATTCATTCATTCATTCATTCATTCATTCATTTATTGACAGTTTCCATCTTTTCAGGTGGGTAAAAAAAAAAGTATTTTACCGGAAAGCCTGAACATGCCTTCAAATAACACATTTTCTCTTTCTCTACTTTATTTTTCACAAATCCAGGATGCTTTATACCCTTTTTTTTCCCTGCTACATTTATTGTGTTTGAATATGTGAGATGAAAAGCAGGACAAACCATGTTTATTTGAGTAATACATTCTGAAAACAAAGGTCCCTTGTGATAATAAATAAATAAAAACCGAAAACTAAAATGACAAACTCTCTATGAAAAAAAAAAAAAAACACATCAAGGCAAAAGAAAAAAAAAAAAAACAAAACAAAACAAGGTAGTCGTATAAATGAGAACAAAGTGTATAATGTGTTTTTCTGGTTCAGTCTGAGTCGTGACAAAATGAGTTTTAACCTGAATATAACGGTAGTCAGAGTCGGGGCAGGTCTTATATATTTCAGCAGTTTGTTCCAGCTCAGTGGTGCATAGTCACTAAATGCTGGATTTTCTTGCTTAGTTTAGACTTTGGAAATAGTTGGCACACTGCTAGGAGATGACAGCATGATAAATACACAGAGAGGAGTGGAAATGTAGGGACTCCTCTACACTTCTACACTAGAAGCTACTGCAGACCAGTGTAGAGCTACAGTGTCATCGCTTTCTCTGTCTTTGTTATGATGGTTATGTCACTGGAAATGAGCAAGAGGCTTTTTTTTTTTTTTTTTTTTGTTAAGGGTATTACCGCTGGAAATAAAAGTGTGGACATGAATTTATGGACATGATTTTAAGAGCCAACTATCAATCAAAAAGGTCACCTTACATTTCCAATACAGCTGTAGTTTTTTAATCAGATATGAAGTGGTTTGGTAATGCAAATAACCGAAAACACACAACACCCAGGGAATGGAAAGTTATGTATCTTGGAAGTTTGAATAACTACGTTCCAGAAAAAGATATTTAACCAAAATATTATTGGTCACATGTAAAAAACACACGAGGAACAAGGAAGTGGTGCAAGGCTGAACCACCCACTACAACTCAGTGGTTTGGGATCGGAAGTGGAGTTCACACCATGGAGAAAAATAACCCATCGGCTTAGAATGAATGAATGAATCTTTGTGACTAAGTGGGAGGAATGGACACAGTGGGCCGGATCTACAAAGATCCCAGTTTGCATGTACTAATTTGCGTGCGCAATCTAGAATTGTGTGTGTGTGTGTGTGTGTGTGTGTGTGGGGGGGGGGGTTTGAAATGTGTATTTACTAAGATTGCGTCTCAATTATTTTTCCTTCTGTCATTCCAAAAAATGTTCACACGAGGGAGTAAAATGTGTTCTCTGTGTTTTGTTTTATCGTTTCGGTGTCTCCTTCTTGGACATTAACCTCTTCCATGTGTGTACTCACTCACACATCCAAACCGTTGGCCCCTCCCTTTAAGACGTGTTCAATATAGACACAGTTTCTATCAGTAAAATTGCTTTTAGGTTTGATAAATCACTTTGCATGTGCCAAATTAATATATCTACATTTTCTCCTCCCAGCATGTCGCATATTCATTGTGTCAAACGTACTAACTGGACGCAGACGCTATTTTGCTCCTTTGAAAACCTCAACCCTTAGTGCGCATTCTTAGTAAATCAGTTTGTAAATTTTTTTGCCTGTGCTATGAGTGTGCACACATTTTAATACATGCAAATGTTTCGTAGATCCGACCCCGTATGACATAGTGAACGATGCTGAAGGACTGACAGACTCGAATGTATGTACCTTATTTTGGATGATAGATATCAGTAACCGTGACTGTTATTTGTTCTGTTTTTGTTTCTCTACTTAACACAAGTGTTTTATTTCTCTAACTCTGCAATGGAATACGCAATTTGAATATGTATCTCTTTGTTAAAACGTGAAAAACCTCAATAAAAATGTGAGTATCAAAAAATAAATAAATAAAACACACTTAGAGCTTCTCACATTAGTATGGAAGTGTGCTTTTGACACACCAGAAACAAATGAAAATGAGATGCATGAAATGAGGAGTAAAAATGTCTAATGTTGCCAGAATATGAAAAACAAGTATAATGGTATTCAACTTTAAAGAAAACTGATGTTGAAGACGCTGTTTCAAATGAAACATGGACGTTAAACTTCTAAATCTGGATCTCAATGGGATTTTATCTGGTAAAATAAAGGTAAAAACAAAACAAAACAAAAAAAAAAAACAGACAGAATGGACTGGACCAGCAGATGCACACAAACTGGACAACTACACAAAACACAACACACTGAACAACGTTTTCAACAACTGAACTGAAAGCAACTGAATAACAGTCAGCAGTGGCTTTTCCACTGACCCTCAAATTGTGCAAACATAACTTATGCATAAAAATTTGCCTAATGGAAAAACAACAATTTCGCCAAAACTCTTGCTTTTCAATTAAAAGTTTTTGCACTGGCAAGAGGGTTTTTTTTTTGGATGTGGCACAAATGGTCTATCATGCAAAACTGCAACGGAAAGAGCTTTTTCTGAAGAGTCACATAAAAAAAAAAAAAAAAAGAAAGAAAACTGATGCTGACGGACGTTACAACAAGTGAAGAAGAAGAGTTTAAAAGAAACATGGCGGTACGTGTGGGCGCACCAGGAAACCAAATTATTTTTAAATTTAGTACGTGACAGAGGGGTAATATATAATAATAATGAATATATCTGTAAATCAACAACCATATTTACGTTCATTGCCATGTTTATGGAATGACTTCTTGTGTCGTCTCACAATAATAAATAAACAAATCATCACATTTGTGATTTAATGAAAAAACAACATTATGCACTTCTGTTTTGTTTTTTTTTGGACATTTAGTAAATATCGGTAAAGTTTTGCGAAGATGTCCAATGGAAAAGGGACTAGTCACTACAGAACAAACTGAAGCGTTCAGATCCAGCTAATGCTATATATGTACAGTGGTGGACAAATCTATTAGAACACTTGGCATACTTAAGTTTTTGTTTTGTTTTTTTAACTCGGCCATTATAATGAATGAAATATCTACAAAACCACCGTTATGCTCTATAAACCATTGACCAAAGCCATCATAAGGAGATTTAGGTCATTTTTGTTACAAAAAACCAAGCTAGGCCTATTTCACTGTCAATGTCACACAATCATGTTCCGTCACAGAAAAATCCAAACTGACGTATTTCACCTGTGATCGTTTGCTAAAATAAATAGGCGCTCAATAGTAAAACGACTCGTTGACTAAAAAAATTGCCGTTGACTAATTTTCATGGTTGATTACATCGACTAAGTTGACTGATCGCTGCAGCACTATAAGTGATATCAATAATGGAACTGTAATCAATGAAACACATGAACACTGGGGCAGAATATGCTATGTAATGTATAATAGGCTTGGACATTACTGATGGATATAAACTGGAATTATGTCACTGCAGTTAGGTTGCATGTCACATATCTGTTACTTTATAATTTTATGAAGATTAGGATCTCTACATGCACACACACACACACACACACACACACACACACACACACACACACACACACACAACAGCAGGTAAGGAAATTTGATTATGAGAGTGTTATCCAGACCATATGTGCTGTGTTTGCCCAACTGAATAAGAGCCAGAGTCACATCAGCTGTGTTTACAACATAGCTACATAAATCCAGATTTATAGATGTCTTGTAAAAAAGAAAAAATAAACATGTATTCTCCTGTGGCTCTCAGAAAGGTTTATCAAGTTTATGAGTGTCTAATGAAAACATTATTACTGCAGCAGTCACCCAAACATGAAAGCATCTCCGAGGTTTAGTGAACAGCTTTAAAGGTCTAATGAAATACATATATACTTTGCCTACTTTTGCAAAAATGGGTCAAGTAAAGTGTGTGATGTGCCTGTTTGTCTATGGGAATTAAACTTAAAAAAAAAAAAAAAAAAAAAAAAAAAAAGATGTGTTTATTTCAAGTAGCAAATTTTAAGCGTTTCCTTCGTGCTCATGAGAAAAGGCTGCCCTATTTTCCGTTTTCGTTCATAAAAGTAACTGGATTCTGTACCTGCTGTGTAAGTAAAATCCTTTTGAGCCTCGTCATACTTCAACACTGCAGCCATTTTGCAATTTTAAGAGGTATAAAAGTAATGTGAAAGGTTGCATGCTGTGCAAACATGGCCATACTCTTGGCAAGGGGAGTGTTAACCTGTTGACATAATTATAATGCCTGCCTGTTCATACACTTGCCTGTACAAGTCCCCTGCCAGCCTCCCCCCAGATCAATTTTATTTCACTCAATTGTGCATTCACTGTTTAACACCTGCAGTATTCTTCTGTGGGTCAGAGCTCTTAAAGCAGGTGGGTATAATTAGCAGATAACAGAAGGAGGATGTGGAAGACAATAAAGTGGAATCAGGTAAGTGAAATGCAAGCGTCTTTTAGTCTCTAGAGGGAATCTGCTTTTAAACAGTTACAACGCTGCACCAGTTTTCATCGCCGGAGATTCAGAGGTCAGAACGAACAAATGGTTGGAAAACAGAACAAAACTGGATGAAATGCCTGTAAAATAAAAGGAAGGGGCAGAAAACAACCAGCGAAATGAATGGTTTGTAACCGAGGGTGAGGATGCAGTGACTCATCCCTCTTGGGTGAACTTCTCAGGAAACTTCAACCCGTATGTTGTTAGAAATAATGTTTTTTTGTGATTTTTTTTGACGTCACTTCTTCACTTTGCTAGCTTGGTAAGAATACTGAGTTGAAACCTCTTTTTTAACCTGCAGTGTCTCAAAATCCTATGCTGTCCATGCAGTCGAACATTGCAGACTTTGACACTGGTTCACTAACAATGAGGTGACATTTCTAATCAGGTTATTATTAATAGAGCCCGACTGTTATGGGACTTTTGGGGCCGACACTGATACTGATATCGGGGTCTTAAAAAAAAAGCCGATATCCGATATATTTGCTGATAACTGATATATTGGCCAGTATATGAAATTAGAACATTGATCTACACAGGATATAATAATCTTATATTAGATAATGGTGGGCATGTGGATTAACAGTTGCATAAATCTTTGTTTATCTCTCAAAGATAATTGACACGACTTTAAAACGCTGTATAATAGTCTCATATTAGACTAGTATGTGACCAGTGGGGATGTGGTAGTTTTTATGCTGGGGAGAGCAGACTTTTTGGGAAAAGATGTGAGTATATTTTTTTAAGTAGTGACATAAAAAATGTTTGGTAAATCATTCTTTAGAATTTAAGGAACGATTAAGATAATATGCAGTATTAACGCCCAGGCACACCTGCAGAATGAAACTGTGAGGTACACAGGAAGTGCACAGACGGAGGTGGGGGGTGGATAGCTTGTAAGATGGAGGGTGGATTGTGGTCCATGATTTTTGGAGCACGGGCGCAGGCGGGGTGGGGGGGTACTGTGATTGCCGGAGCGGAAGTGAAAGTGAAACTGACAGGCTTTACTATTCCTCTAACTCTGGGCAGCACAGATACACAGCAGCAGCGAGTGTCATAATCTCTGCGCAGTAAAATAAGTTAAAACATCGGTTACATATTGGCCGATGCTGATTAATCGGTGATACGCTATAATCGAGCTCTAATTATTAAAGAAGACTTCATCCCTTTATCACAGGGGTCCCAAACCGGTCCGTGGATCATTTGGTACCAGGCTGCAAAGAAAAAAAAAATTGTGGTTAATATTAAAGCTAGTTTTTTTTCCATTAGTCTTGCAGAGATTTAATTTTGAAAAACGGCTGGTTCCGCCCTCGCCTCACAACCACTCTTGACTCTGGCGCCATTTCACGCATCAGTGGCACAACCTACCCCCTTGAAAGAAATGAGCCAAAAACAAAATTCACTGGAGAGAACAAGGAAACGACAGGGCTGCAGAAGGGTCGCAGACCGCCCGCAAACAGAAAGCTGCATTTGAAAGGAAATATCACGATTCCTGCCTGAGTTACCGATTCATCGCAACAGGTGACGCACAAGCGCCACACCCACCATGTGAAATTTGCCGTGATCAAAACTGCTTCGGCACATCGGTCCATGTTTGACACAACTTCAAACCTCTTTGCATTCTGGATTAAAGTCAAAGCAGAACATCTGGATATTGCCACAAAAGCCCTGAAAGTTCTTCTTCCGTTTCCAACCTCATATCTTTGTGAGGCTGGGTTCTCTGCAATGACAGCCACCGAGACAAGACTACAGAGTAGAGTGGATCTACGGAACACAACTGGAGCGTCTGTCTCCCATCACCCCCAGATGGGACGGTGTAGTTACTGGGAAACAAGTCCAGGGTTCCCACTGATTCTGCATTCGAGTTGATAGTGTTACTGTAGAAGCACTGTAATTGCCTGATATGAAGTGTAATAATTTCAGATTAGGTTTTTGAACCCCCGCACCTCGACACGGTCTGTGGAAAATGTTCATGCATGAAACTGGTCCCTAGTGCAAAAAAGGTTGGGGACTGCTGCTTTATCAGTCAAGTGATTATTTTTAGTAATTTCCGCAAACATTACAAGAAAATGACAGCAACAGTTCCAAGGAGGGCAGTGAGTCAACAATCTGAGGTCCAATGTGGTCCCTATGGTCTGCAAGGTCCACCTCTGGGGTCCAATGTGGTCTCCAGGGTCTGTAAGGTCCACTTCTGAGGTCCAATGTGGTCTCCAGGGTCTGTAAGGTTCACCTGTGCATGAACAGTGAGTGGACCTGCTTTGTTCGGTTCCATGAAGTAATGGAACTAATGTAAGGAATGATGTTTAAGGGGTCATGTGGATGTGGACAGGGGTCTGGACCAGCACACATGGGGGTCTAATGTTCTAAAAGTGATGGCCTAAGGTTCTAAAAGACATGTTCCTTTCACCTTACATGGGACCAAATATGGTAACTTCATTAACGCTGATTTTCTACATGACAAAAAAAAATAGTGAACATTTCAAAAAAGTAATAAACTCTTCTTATGTCCTGCAATAACACACTAAGGCTGACAATTAGAATTTCAAAGTATTTCAATGAGTGGACTATCAAGGGTCAAGTAAGAATGTAAAACTTTACATAAGACAGATAAGTGGCACGAGCAACTAATTATTAGCTATTCATGTTTTTTTTTGTTTTGTTTTTTTTTTAACCTTTATTTAACCAGGAAAAAAAGATCCCATTGAGATTAAGAACCTCTTTTTCAAGGGAGTCCTGTCCAAGAGGCAGCATGAAATACAACACACAGTTACAACGCACAAGAACTACAGGACAAGTCAAACTATGAAAAACAAGTGCAAGTCATTGAGTTCGTCTGTAGCGCTTTGAGTTTGGATTTAAAAACATTCAAGGAGATCCCTTCAGTCGGTTTCCAGCCCTTTTACCCAGCTCTGTATGGGCATATGGCACAGAAAAGTCTGAATGTATTTGTTAAAACACGTTATTCCACTACCTGACCAAAAAAACCTCACTTGCGCTGTTGTTACACTGCCTTTAGCTCCAGTTTGTCTTGATACTGTTTGTGCCAAATATCATACGTCCGTAGCTGCATTCAGTTCTTTAGGCCGCTGCGTAAACTCTTCTCCATCACGGCCCAAAGACTGTCATTGGGGTTCAGGTCTGGACTCTGTGGGGCCAGTCCACGTGTGAAAATGATGTTGCATGCTCCCTGAACCACTCTTTCACAGTTTGAGCCTGATGAATCATGGCATTGTCATCTTGGAATATGTCCGTGTCATCAGAGAAGAAAAAAAAAAGAAGTCCACTGACGTTTAACCCTGGTCGTTCAGTTTATGCAGCTTCAATGACCGAACTTTATGGACACACGACATTATTGAACCAACTGAACTGAAGCAACCACAGAACATAACACTGCCCCCACAAGCTTGTACTGTCGGCACTAGGCATGATGGGTAATCACTCCATCCACCGTCACTCTGGAACAGGGTCAGTCTGGACTCATCAGACCACATGACCTTTTTTTTCCCATTAAAACACAGTCCAGTCTTTAAGTTCTAGAATGTAGATCAAACTGATGGTTGTTTATGAAATGAGAAGCTACTCACTGAATCCATTCTAATAATTATACAACAATTAAAATAATAATTATCCAATGAAAGGATCTGAATTATTGACTAAATGTAAGTGGGGACTGTTTTTTTTTTTTTTTTTTTGGCTTTGTTGTTTCTTTTATTCTATTTAACAAATAAAGCAACTCACTCTTAGTGTACCAGCACACTTTTTCTCAGTTTTTGGTTTGATTTTTCTGGATGTCTAACTTTGCTTCTGGACAAAAATCAAATCGTTTAGTAAACAGATGCGTCAAAAGTGTGCACATTCATTCCTCAGGTAGAAATAAAGGTACTAGGGTTTAAACAGACTTCGGTAGAAGCTGAAGTATCAGCTCAAGCTTTTTACTCCAGTAAAAGAGTAAAAGTACTGGTTTCAAAACTACTTGAAGTATAAAAGTAAATTTAAAAGAAAAAAAAAAAAAAATGCCATAAGGACAAAAGCTTAGGTGGCTCCACAGAGGAGGGGCCTATAGTGCACTACCCCACCTCCACAAAAAACATGTCTGAAGGCCATAATGACTATAAAGTTATATTAAAATGTTCATGTTGAAACATTTGGGATGCACTAGGCTACCTGTTTGAGCCACATATGAACACTGAAAATGAATGCATTTGAGTCCAGAGCAAATGTATTAAAGAACCTCATATGTACTACTGAGTATGTGTTTGATAGAGTGGAAGATATGAGGACTAGTTGAATATAAGTATTGGAATAGTGCAAAAAGTCAGATGGATGGATCATGCACAAACAAATAGGGTGTTGGAATAGGATATATTTATACTAATAATCCAACCACAATCAAATTCACGCTATCCAGATGGCGCCTTTTATCTGGATAGTTTTTTTTAAATTATTTGAATAATGACAAGCAAGAATGAAACAAGCCCAAATGAAACAGAAGTAACAAAGCTATTTTAAAAATGTAAGGAGTAGAAGTAAAAAGTCAGCTGAAAAATAATTACTCCAGTAAAGTATAGATAACCCACATTTTTACTTAAGTAAGGCAACAAAGTATTTGTACTTTGTTTCTTGCCACCTCTGTGTGTAGTTGTCCAGTTTGTGTCCATCTGCTGGTCCAGTCCATTCTGTCTGTTTTGTTTTTTACCTTTTTTAAGCAGATAAAATCCCATTGAGATTCAGATCCAGAAGTTTAATGTCCATGTTTCACTTGAAACAGCATCTTCAACATCAGTTTTCTTTAAAGTTGAATATCATCATACTTGTTTTTCATATTCTTGCAACATTAGACATTTTTATTCCTTATTTCGTGCATCTCGCTTTCATTTGTTTCTGATGTGTCAAAAGCACACTTCCATACTAACGTGAGAAGCTGTAAGTGTGTTTTTACTCATTTGAAGTACCAAACTACTTCATATCTGATTAAAAAGCTACAGCAGTATTGGGAATGTAAGGTGACCTATTTGATTGATAGTTGGCTCTTTATATCATGGCCATTTATTAATTTCATTTCATATATTTCATATTCATGGATGTGCATTCAGTAATCATCAGGTGAACAAACATTTATACACCCATGCTCAAAAAGGAGCAGGATGAAGAAAATCTAATATTTCCTGCCCCCTTCTAAATAATAATAGCCTTAATGGTTAGCTGTACACAACTAGCTATAAAGTCATACTGTATAAAGTCAGACCAACCGAACAAAATACATCCAAAGATAATAGAAAATTAATACAAATGAATACAAAACCAAGTGCAAACCTACATATTCAGGAAGTACTAAGCAAACAAAACATAGGTAAATGTATACCTGATGAAATGATGCTAAACAATTACGATACCAGACCAAAAGAAGGAAATAATTATGTCTCAAGAAAAAAAACATATAACTGTTCATATAATCTCATTGTTCTGTCTTTATGCACTTTTTTCAGTTGGAATATGTTTTTAAAATCATTCAGCTCATTATAAAGAGAAGTCCAGAGTTCAACCCCCACCACCAATGTACACATCTGCTTCACAGTTGTCCACACTTTTATATCCAGCAGTAATAGCCTTTAAAAAAAAAAAAAAAAACCAAACATAAATAAATTTCTACTTAACTAAGGTAACAAATTATTTGTACTTTGCTACTTGACACCTCTGTTAGTAAAACATCTCTACATGCCTTAGTAGATATAAAATAAAATGCTGAATGTTGGAAGAATGTGCCAAAAGAGTCTCACATCTGTAGTTAAGAGGAGTTTCAACAATACTCCCTTTTTTGTGCACTGAGACCCTTGACGTCCAACAAGTAAACATAACATGGTACGCACTAATATCCTCTGCCAGAATGGACGGACGGACAGACGACAAACCGATTACAATACCCCGGGTCATTGTCCTGTTACACCGTCCCGAGAAGTCTTATGACACGTTCCACTAGGCCATAGAGTGAAAAATAGAAAAAGTCCCCTCTTTATGGCATTGCCCTTCTTTATGTTCTCGTTTGGAATGAAGGCCGTGGCAGAGGGCCCACACTGCAGAGCGAGACAACAGTGGCAGCTCTGCCAAAGTTTGAGTCAGACAGATTAAATATTAAATGGCCAATCATCCACTGAGTGCCTATGGGGAGGCAGCACCAGAGGCACTGAGCAGCGCGAGGTGAGCTGGAGAGAGACAAAGACAAATATAACCTCGAGACAGACAGCACGGGGAGCGAGACAGAAACACAGGACAGAGATTTTTTGATTCAGAGGCAGAGTGGAGAGACTGAGAGACAAATAAAGACAGACAGAAACCGAACCAGACGCTTGGCTAATGAAGACGTTGTTCAGAGAGGTGCTGTTTTGCCTAACAAGCTGACTGTAGCGCCTTGGTAGAACGTACAGCCACAGCAAAAACCTCAAACCGGAGTGAACTCACAGATCCGACCTCATTTCCACTCCTCCAGACTGAAGCCCTAAAAACTTCAGTGCTGAGGGTTCATACTGTAGATATTAACACTTGCATCTGTTATTTTATTTCTTCCCTACATTTGGTAGTGAATTGTGTGAAGAACTCTTACTTAGCATAAAATAGAAAGGTCCCTGGTCAGGCACTCAATAAAATTCAAACAGACACATTCTACTACAGGAGGTATTAAAAAAAAAAAAGACCATATAATAAGAAAGTTACAGCAACCGAAAGGGGCCAATTTATTTGGATTTTACTGCTTGTGAAACTGACCCTATACAGGTTAGAATATACATACATATGGGTTGGTTGTGTCTGGTTTATGTTTACACTGAGTTATATCTTCAACCAAGGCACATAAAAAATATATATGATTTTTGCTAACATCAAGGTCATCACTGAGCATTTCATTTGGATGAGAATAGAAATAAACAAATTATGGTGACGCCTATCCCCTTGTGAAGTCTGACATCAAAGGCTAAATCTGTTTAACCCATAAAGACCCAAACATCCATGATCGTCCAGAACCATCTACTGATCGAAAACTGTTTGTTGATCCACTAAACCTATCAATACATGTCAATAATTGGTGTAAAATGCAGTTCTTCATCTTTTCACGGTCATCAGATATGACCCATTTGGACGTTCAGAG
>JAPQRP010000024.1:1093406-1106034 GCA_037367295.1 Apogon hyalosoma
AGCACCTTTCTGGTGTCATTACTCAGAAATAGGGTTGAAGATGGAGCTGTGGAGTTGAATGAATGAAGAATTCAGAGGCAAGCAGAGCATTTACAGTTTATGGAGACCACAGGGGAAGGGTGGAAAATGAATGAATTCCATTTTAAAAAGCTAAATGTCACTCCTTTAATTCTAGTCTTACAGTGGTCAGATTTGAAAGCTGTGCGACGTTCCCTAATCATACACTGACAACGCAAGTTTAAAAAGAACACAGACAGGTTGGTGGATGAGAGTAATCCATATTTCCTTGGTCTGCACACTCACGGCAGAGTGAAGAAACACTGAAGCAGAAACAGCTTCAGGCCATGAGCAGACTGCAAACAGCTCGACAAAGACAGAACACCTCCACAGGTGTTTTTACTGATGCAGGAAGATCCACAATGAGGTGACTTTACTACAGGCTGCAGTCGACACCACAAAGGGCCACTGAGGTCACAAGGTGGATACAAATGTCAATCAAGCAGTTTTTGCACCAGTGACAACACTTAGCTCCGGGACAGTGGTTCGTCCGTCCGCCTGTTCATCCATTTTTCATACTTGTCAAAGAGTTGAGCATATTTGGAGTGTCTATGTCAGTGGTTAATGTTTTCTAGATGACTAAAGGATGGTATACATTCATCGTATATAATCATTATATATGTTTTTCAGCAATTTTTTTTTCTACTTTTTGTATTTTCTTCTTTTGTTCTGTTATTTTTCAAAATGACAGCCAAAAGTTCAATTTTTTTTTTTTTTTTACCCTATACATGAACTGTGGAACTGTGGTTGAGTTTGATCTGCACTGAGGTCACTTCTTGGTCCGACCAAAGGGCGGCTGCTTTGTCTACACCAACGGATGTTAAATATACGGCCTGTGAGCCAAAACCGGCCCGCCAAAGGGTCCATCCATTCTGGGATGAATTTGTGAAACTCAAAAATTACACCAAAGATATTATCAACCAATTAACAAGTGGTTCCAGGCACAACAAACCCCGCCCCTCGCACGTATTGTAGCTTATTTTGTCACAGATCCAGCTGATGTCATCATGTCTATGCATGTGCTGATGTCATATCAATTGCATCTATATATGTGCCAAGTTTGAAGTAAATTGAAACAAAATTGATGTTTTTATAGACATTTGAAATTTCCCCCATTATACGTAAAGGGGAAAAAAAAGATTTAAAAACATTCATAAAATGTTTTTAAACTTTGACCTACTTTAACTCAAATGTAATCAGATCTGTTCTGGGTCACTAACGATCTATAATATCGATGGGTTCTACCATCTGAAGGAATTCTTCTTTCCCAAATGTTTAAGTTGATTTGGCCCATGTGTCGTCTTTTTCGGAGCAGTAGGACAAGTCAGTTGGTGGTGATGGAGGCAGGAAGAGGCCGGATGGAGCCAAAAAGGCCAGGTTAAAGGAAATGAAGCTATTGAAGAGATTAGTGTAAACCTGGTGGATTTACCTCCCAGCACCCTCGGACTTATACCCATTACAAAGGCACTGTCAGAGGTGGCTGCTGTTTAATTTATTCAAATTCCTCCTCCATGGAAAAAGTGGGCCGGTTTGGGCAGGAAACTCCAGGGCTGAAAAAGGAGCCCACTCCACCCCTGATTACTACCAACTAAAACCACCAGCATTACCCTTGAATGCACTTTCGCTTTGCTCCGGGTTCTACAGCACAAATGACAAGCTAATTCCAAATTAAATACTCATCCAGTGGATTCACTCCAGTTCAGTGTTCATGTCTGTACCTGATTTTGCCTTTTGATTGGCAAGCATTTTCCAAAATATGCAACAAATCATGCAGTCTAAGAAGCGGAGTTCAAGAACCAACGCAAAGGGAATAAGCTGCTTATCACTGTCAAAAAGGAGATTTATATGCTGACCTGAAGTCTCAATTACTAAGCCTTTGGAAGAAATGACCTTTTGATAAAAGGATGTAATAAGTAATAATCTTCTGCTAAAGAGTGCTGTCAGTCTGCAATGACATGTGGCATTCAAAATGTTGGATGCATCACTTATTCCCATCATTTTTTACTTAATAGTGCTGAGAAAATGAAGGGTTTGGGCTTGAGCTTGATGAATGTCAAAGCAAGAGCAGAGTTATTCTGCTGGGACGCTGCAGCCATTATTGATCACAGCCTCAGTGCATATGTGGTGTGTATGTACGACGTATACACTGTCCTATGTATGAATATGTGCTAACAAAAAGAAAGAGGGCATTGGAGACTAAGAGATGCCTCTTGCATTACTGCTATTATTTGTCATCAGCTAATACTTGGAGAATTGAGTGGAATGACCAGAATGCTGTGATAATATTCCTCAGCGGGCGGATCGTTACACATAAAACACAAAGGCAATGACAGGCTGACATACGGTCCCAGTGCCCCAGTTTTTGACATTAATGAGTGGAAGAGACCCTCGACAAAGAAAGGTTATGTGAACTGTACATTATTTAAAAAAAAAAAAATAGAAGAAGAAGGAGAGGGAAACAGAAAATAAGGACTGAAGGTGCGTGTTTGTATTGGAGATAATGAGAGAAAACACAAAGGAATCCTGCGAGGAAGGAGGATGACCAGAGAAATGTTGATGAAGGGTTTGTGTGAATATGAAGGGAACAAGGGTGAAAAATAAGAAAAATGTGTAAAAGGAACAGAGGGTCTTAAAGCGGTCATTACGTTTTCCCATCATGTTCATTCGTGTGGTTAAGATCCATAAGTTGAGCCAATTCCATGCACTTAATGATTGGTTATATTAATATATTAATACAGCGGCTATAAATGTGCTGTAATGAGGACTGGAGAGGAATAATAAAGGGGTGAAATTATAATGACATCACTCTGTAATGAGAGTACAAGACAAAAAAGAAACATGGTCTTCAAACAAGGAAGTACCGACTCATAAAAAATAATGAAATCCTTAATTAGGCCACGTAGCCAGGGTTCTGTCCCACATGATTATTCTGCATATCTGTGGAGACTCCAGACTGTACCTTCTGTAGTGGCTTTTTGATGCTTTGTTTTTGTCGTACATGCAGATTCATCTACTGCACCGTCCTCGCTGGATGCGCTGTGAATTACTGCTGCGCTGCTGGTTTCTCCGCGAGAGAAACCGTTTGCAAATTTTGCAAATCACCTCGATGTTGTCAAAGGGCAGCGGGAATCCGCATGACTCAGTGTTACTACTTCCAAGTGTTCAGTCCTTGAAATAGCACCGGTTATGTGATCCTTCACTGATTAGCACAAAACAAGTACGACAGTAGTGCGTCTTTGGATATTTTTTTGTGGAATTTCATTAGACTTTTTGCGGTGACACGGTGGTGCAGCGGTTAGCGCTGGCGCATCACAGCAAGAAAGTCCTGAGCTCGATTCCAAAACCAGGGACCTTTCTGTGTGGAGTTTGCATGTTCTCCCGTGTTTGTTTGGGTTCCCTCTGTGTACTCTGGCTCCTCCCACCATCCAAAGACATGCACTGATAGGTCAATTGGTTAATCTATATTACCCACAGGTGTGAATGTGAGAGTGACTGGTTGTTCATCTCTTTATGTCCAGGTTGTTGAAATTGACAATCAGTTCTTAACTAACTTACCTGGTAAAGCCTTTATCTGGCAAGTGACTACTTTTGGTAATTTCTTAATATATTACAAGACAGTATAAGACTTTGGACATCTGTGCAAAACTTTACCAATATTTACTAAATGTCAAAAATGCAGAGGTGCATAATGTCGGTTTTTCCATTAAATCACAAACACAATGATTTGTTTATTATGACAAGATGACACAAGAAGTCATTCCATACACATGGAGACAAATGTACATATTAGGGATGTAAACACTTAATTGAATATTGATAAGAATTTGCTCGATTAAATTACTAATTGTCAGTTAATTGCCCTTTTCCATGGTGGGATTTGGGGGCGCCACTGCCTAAACTAGGCCTCATCGCTGAAGTGTAATAACGGGGGAGTCGCCCTGTCCACACCTGTCCGAAGGCTTCTGGTTTGTCCACGATGCAACGCCACGGCTGGGACCGGGATAGCCGGTCATCGAACCGGATCATGAAGTTGATGAGTTAAAATCACTTTAGGGACATGATGGAGCGAAACACAGACTGGCCCGTCTGTTTGTGGGAGCGGTGCAGCGGTATCGGAGCGTTTTCCCTGGAGGTTGGTCTAGTCCACGCTCATCTGGACTATCTGGTCACAGAGACAGAAGTTAAAACCTCCTCCAGGCTCCTGATCCAGGCCACAGTATATAAGGTCTGGAGGTCACCCTGGTGGGTGAAATCTCGCTCCATCGTGTCAGGTAGTGTCGCAAAGTCAGAAATGCCCATTTTTTCTACACTGCCCCTCTTCAGATCCATTTAGCTCTACTCCATAAATGCCGCTGCCTGTCCTGTATCCAATGGGTCAATAAATCAATCATTAATGAATATTACATGCTTTTTTCATAAAGTATATAAACAATATTTAGCTTTTACTCTTATAGACCCTATTGAAAGAGAAATTCAGGTTCTCAGGAAAATTGCCATTTATTAATTAATCGTTAATCAATCGATAAGATCAACCAACTATCAACCAACTACTGCAGTCTGAAGTGCAAAACCACGAGGTTTAAGAACAGCTTTTTATTATTATTATTATTATTATTATTATTATTATTATTATTATTATATATTACCCCTCTATCTCGTACTGAATTTAAAAATGTTTGGGTTTCCTGGTGTGTCCACACATACCCATGTTTCCTTTGAAACTCTTCTTCTTCATTTGTTGTACTGTTCGTCAACATCTGTGTTTTTTTTTTTTTTTTCCCATGACTCTTGTTGTGGAAAAAGGTCTTTCCATTGCAGTTTTGCGTGATATACCAATTGCACTACGCCTGAAAAACCACGTTGGCGTGTTTTTAACTCCAGTTCCTATGAATTAATCTACAGTCCCTCATGAAATAAAGGCTTTTTCAAATTTTCTAACCGAGTGTTTGGATTTTTGTCTTTTTCCAGTTGTTCATGCCTTCTCCATGAGCACCACTGGTTTGGTGAATACCAGGAGCTCCCTGTGAATTTATTATTTTTTTTGT
This sequence comes from Apogon hyalosoma, assembly GCA_037367295.1. Taxonomy (NCBI): domain Eukaryota; kingdom Metazoa; phylum Chordata; class Actinopteri; order Kurtiformes; family Apogonidae; genus Apogon; species Apogon hyalosoma. The sequence goes on from JAPQRP010000024.1 coordinate 1,098,509, forward strand.
CTTTTTGGGATCATATGGATGTTGACAGGTGTCTGTATCAGCACATATGTTGGTCTAATGTTCTAAAAGTGATGTTCTAATGTTCTAAAATACACATTCCTTTCACCTCACATGAGTTTTTCGTGTATTTTATATATATGCATTGTATGTATGTATATGTATATATATGTGTGTGTGTGTGTGTGTGTTTTGCCACTTATGGTTTAGGAACCAAATATTGTCACTTCATAAATCTTAATTTTTTACATAACTTTTTTTTTTTTAATTTTGCAAAACTAATAAAGTCTTGTCATGTCCTCCAATAACACACTAAGGTTGACATTTTGAATTTCAAAGTATTTCAAAGAGTGACCTTTAAAGGGTTAAATAATGGTTTAAAAAAAAAAAAAAGATTTCTTTGGGTTCATCTCTGGATAAAATCAACACACCACACTAGAATCCAAGTAGAACAACTGCAGACCTTGGGCAAAAGAGCTTCAGTGAATCAGTCAAGCACTCTGAGCAGCCCTGACAGTAGTCTGAGGACTGAAATGGTCACGGCTATTATTCCTCCATGTGTGAACCCCAGCACTTTCCTTCCTGGTTGGTTCTATTTGGCCCATAAAACAGGAATTTTCTGTTTCATTTTAGACACTAAATCACTGACATTTTTCAATATTGAGGTTTTTATTACTGTTGTGATTTCATATTGAGCTCAGCCCTGAACCTGGAGACATTTTTATTAAAACCTCACAAGAATTAAAACAAAATTAATTTTGCTGAGACCTTATTGATGATAAAATTTAACGCTTTGCATCCTGCTCTAGCGGCTGTTTAGTTTATTCATCTACCCCAGGGGTGTCAAACATGCGGTATGAATTAGCAAAGTGCAAAACTTACACTGAAGATATTAACAGACCCACTGAGATCTGAAGTAAAATAATAGCACAATAAGTGGTTCCAGGCACGACAGACCCCGCCCCTCGCACGTATTGTATCTTATTTTGTCATGGATCCAGCTGATGTCATCATGTCTATGTGTGTGCTGATGTCAACGTATTAATTTCCTCTATATATGTGCCAAGTTTGAAGTAAATTGAAACCAAATTGATGTTTTTATAGACATTTGAAATGTCACCCATCCAAGTAAATGGAGAAAAAAAAGATTCAAAAAATTAATTTAAAATATTTAACTTTGAACTACTGTTCCCAAAATGTAATGACAGCTAATAATAGACCAATTTGGTATTAATGCAACCAATAGTTTTGCTGTTAGAGTGTAAACAAACAAACAGACCGAATCAAAAACAAAGCCGCTTGCCTCCCCTTCGGGGGCGGGGCAATAACCTATAAATAATGTTTATGTGGAATGTGAATAAAATATTACACTATGAATTAAAAAAAAATGACGACTCCAAATTCTTCTCTATTTTATTGCAAAAAATAACATTAACTTATGAAAGTATTCACCTTAACAAACTATCCTTTGACAATAAAATGTGAATAACCTGAAGAAATATGAACTCGCTGAAACTGGGCACAATTGTAACAATATTCTGCCTGTTACTAAATGTTTTGTGCCTTTTTAGATCTGATCTGTAATGAACGTGTATAAATGACAAGTTGAGGCATGATGTTGTTAAAGTTGCACTTCATTTTCTTTAGTCATTTCAGGTTGTTCATATTTGCTCAGGTTATTTACTTTTTGTGTGTGTGTGAAAGGATAGTTAGTGAAAGTAAATAATTTTTGCTCCATCCGCCGAAAAGGATGGCAAGGGTATTTTTTTTTCCGCTTTGTTTGATTCTTTATTTGTTTGTTAACACTTTAGCAGCAGAACTCTCAGTTGAATTCAGACCAAATTGGATTTATAGATTCCCAGTGACCCAGAATAGATGTGGTTACATTTTGGGAAAAGTAGCTCAATGTTCAGGTTTTTAATGAATTTTTAAATGTTTTTTGTTTTTTTTTTCCCATTTGTTTATACTGGGCAAAATTCCACATGTCTACAAAAACATGTTGTTTCTACAGTATTTACTTCAAACTTGGCACATATGTAGAGACAATTGGTATGACATCAGCTGGATCGATGACAAAATAAGATACAATATTTGTGAGGGGCAGGGATTGTTGTGCCTGTTTTTGTTTATTTTTTTTTTGTTTGTTTTGTTTTTTTTTTTTTTTTTTTACTTTTTTTGCACTAAAAGAAAAAGACAAATTTGGAGTTGTCACCATTTATATGCTACTATGGTATTATTTTACTGATGCAGCCCACTTGAGATCAGCTTGGTCTGTATGTGGCCCCTGAAAGACAATGACTTAGGAGCTTACACACAACACTTAGCAAAGTGCCTTGAATACTGAATATGTCACAAGCTGCTTTTTTTTTTTTTTTTTTTTGTGGTGTTGTCTCCTGACAGCATCACTGCAGCTGCTTGGTGCATTTCCATTGTGGTTATCTCCAGAAAAAGGGTATGAATACATCATTTTGTTATAAAAGCACAACAAAATAAACCTGGGTTTAAAGACTATAATAATCCAGTGTTGAGACAGGTTAATTCCAGGCTCAGAGCTGTTTTATTGCCTCCTCAACTGCAGTCATGCCAGGGACAACTACATCATTATGCACCCACAGTAATTATATGCCTGTTTTGTCTTTCTGCTGTAATACGGAGCTCAGCTGCCATCATTTTACCTCAAATGAGTGATGTGAGTTTTTGGTTCTTGTCACCTGTATGATGTGACACTATCATACTTTTAAATGTAATTGTATTTATTTTATTCCTTTTGTTGTGGTTTAGTAATTTCTTGGTTGGGACTGGTGCATAAAATGCAGGGTAAACATGCGGCATCTGTATGCAGACTTTAGTGTGTATGCTGCGTTTGGAAGCGGTGGCATCGGTGACAGCTAGGGTGAAATAACAAGCAGATCAGGAGTGGGAGGAGGAAACGCTGCTGCGAGCTGAATCAGAACAAAAGAAGAGAATGTTATTGTTCACATGTGTTTGGAAATTACCTTCATGTTTGCTCCTTTTACGAGGCCGGAATCATTTTCTCAGACTATTAATCATATTGTGTGTTGGTGCTATCGTAGACATACAGGTACAAGTTTATCAAACCCTCATGTCTAGTCTGAATTATTACTGGAGCAGTAACTGTTACATTTTATGGTGCTATAAACACATAACACACCTGTACAGACTGCTGTTTATGTATTATTTTTATGATGTCAAATTAAATGTTTTTTGGTGTATGTTTAATGTTGTTTATATTGATTTTATCTTTTTTGCTTGCTGTTGTTTTACTGCTGCTAATCCTATCCCAAGAGTTTTATTTATGTACGTTTGTACTGTATCTATGTACTATATATACTGGATGTACATTTGTATTTGTGTGTGTGTGTGTGTGTGTATTTATGTATTTATGTGTGTATGTATGTATGTATGTATGTATTTATTTATTTACTTATTTTTAAGCTTTATTTAACCAGGAAACATCCCACTGAGATTAAGACCCACTTTTATAAGGGAGTCCTTGCCAATATAAGCAGTAAATACAACACACAGTTACAGGAGAACACAGTTAAAACACATAGAACAGACACATTCGACAATAAACAGTAAAAATAACATTTGCGAGCAGCTTAGGAAAAACAAGTGCAAGTTATGGCGTCAGCCTCAAGAACTGTCAGTTTGGACTTAAAAGAGCTCATTGAAATTAACTCCGTTTCCAGTTTTTCTGTAGCTGATTCCATGCATGAGGTGCAGAGTAAACAAACGCCCTTCGACCCAGTTCTGCACGGGAAAATGGAACAGAAAGTATCATATTCTTCAGTACTTGGTTGTCTTTGTACTTTTATTATATGACACTTGTAGTAAACTTGAAGTTTTTAAGACAAAAGTCACTGTAGAAATAAAAACAGAGGATTTAGGTATTTAGATTTTAGGTGTTACTATCATTTTTTTTTTTTTTTTTTTTTACGGCAGATATATTCTAGACACAAACTTTGACTGCTGAACTTAAGAATAAAGTAAAGTTTTCCAGTGAATTCACTCCCACCTTCCACCCATGAAGCAGAGCCGTGTAGTGCACAGCGTGACACGCTGGACATCTTCCCTGACTGTACCAGCGTGAGCCTTTATCTAAAATGTCATTGACTTGTCGACTGGCCAAGTTGGCCAAAACATAAATCCTGCTCACTTTTCAAACATTTCCGAGGGAGGACTGACTGGTCCTGCTCCTCGTGTCATGAAACTCTTCACACTAAGGGGACACTTGTTGTCCTGTTATGTGGAAAAGTAACTCTGCTGTTACCAAAATGGAGCTGCGCTGGATACGGTTTGTTGAATATTTAATCTGCTCTGTTGTTTGCTGTACGTGCGACCTGTGCTGCTATTTATTCTGTTTGTGTGCTGCCTCTTGGCCAGGTTGTTATTGTAACTGAGAATCAGTTCTCAACTATGACGAAAAGGATAGAGTTTGATTTTGATATGTATATGACTGCTGAGAAATGGACAGTCTATGTGTGTGCATTACAGTACGAAACTGTTTATTTTTGTTTTTAATATGTGTATTATTGTTATGAAAAGGACAGAGTTTATTTTTGTTTTTAATGTGTATTATTGTTATGAAAAGGACAGAGTTTATTTTATTTATATGTGTATTATTCCTGCTTCGAAAGGGACAGAGTTTATTTTCAAGGTTCAAGGTTACTTTATTTATACCCGTGGGTAGATTTGTTTTGCAGACAGAGTGATTGCATTGGGCATTACGACACATTGAACCCGTTCGGCAGGTTCTTGATGAAGTGTCAAGACAAAAAGTGCTCAGTGTTCAACCATTCATCCATATAGCAGAATGGAGAAATAAAAGGATAAAATAAATAAATAAGATCAAATAAATAAAAACAAGATGCAATAAAACACATTAAAAACCTCAAGAAGATAAGAACAGTCTCTGTGATAAAAACCAGGATAAGAATATAAAATTAAAAATTAGACGTCACAATAATAATAAATAGAACAAAGTAATAGGATAAATAACTAAATAAGTAAATAAAGTGCAATGTCACTATTTCTTATTGAGCTCAATGATGGCGACAGGAAGGAAGCTGTTTTTATGACGCTGTGTCCGGCACCGTGGGACTAAAAACCTCCGTCCAGAGGAAAGGAGCTGAAATTCACCCTGAAAAGGATGGGAGTGTCTGTACCTGTTTAGCGTACAGGGAGGCGGGACAAGACTGGGACTCGCCAATCAGGTGACTGGACCATCTGACTATTTTTGATGTGAAATGCAGCTGCAAAATGGACAGAGTCTGTCCTTGATCTGTAGCATTTTTGTGTCCGGTGCTTAGTCTGAATTTAATCTGATATGTGTAGGATTTTTGAGTTTCTTATGGATCTGACAGGAGTTTAGGGTCGGTAGAAGGATGGAGTAAGAGGGAAGGAGATTATAACTTAAACTTCATCCTGCTCCTTTTCAAATGCTTGACTTTCTTTTTATAAAAATCCTTTTGTTGTTGGTTTTAATGTTATATTCAAAATTAACTAACTAACTAACTTACCTGGATAAATAAAGGTTAAATCAATAAAGTAAATAATACCTGTTCCTTGTCAGAACAAACAGGTGTTTATGTGAACATCTGTAGGTGAATTTAATGGAACTATTTTCCTGAAGTTGTTTTTTAATTTGTACCTAAAAAGAGAATGCTCTTAATTACCACGTGTGCAGTTTTTTCTAACAAATTGAAATGAAATAAAGGTGCCCTCATTGAACAGACATATATTGAATTGTAATTAACTGGTGCAGGATGAGATAGCTTTGAATGGTCTCCATAGCAACAAGCATCAGCTGGTTGCCCAGCAAAGGAGACTGTGAGGGCAGAACTAGGACGGTTGTTACCCACCTATCCTATGCCATGTATACTATTTTCTTTTTTTATGCAGACTCATTTGAAGACATAATGTCCCATTAAAACCCCTTTGTCTTTTTACTGCTGTGAATTGGCAGGAGGCTCACAGCTGTATTTTTTCCAGTGTTGCATGCAATGACTAGGGAAAGACAAATTATCTTTCGCTGCCAACAGTGACTGTAGCTTACGCAAACGATGAGTATTTATTAAGGATGCATCCAAATGATCAATCATTCAATTACGCAAAATGATACACAATCAACTTCTTTTTTCAAGAGACTTAAGGACTATTTGATTTGATATTTATGGGACTGTTTCTGCCCAAGTGATGCATATGTTAAGTAATAAAAAATGCCTGATAAAGTGTTTAAACCAGAGGTCTCAAACATGCGGCCCGGGGGCCAAATCCGGCCCCCCAAAGGGTCCAGTCTGGCCCGTGGGATGAATTTGTGAAATACAAAAATTACACTGAAGATATGAATAATTTTAGTTCAGGTTCCACATACAGACCAATGTAATCTGCAGTGGGTCGGATCAGCAATATACGATCATAATAACCTATAAATACTATCAGAATAACTATAAATACGATCATAATAACCTATAAATATTATCATAATAACCTATAAATACGATCATAATAACCTATAAATACTCACAACTCTGAATGTTTCTCTTTGTTGATGTGACCATTTTCAAGTCATTTTACTGTATTTACACTAAAACAAACTATCATTTCACAAAAACATGAATAATCTGATCAAATATGAACATTTTAAATGTCTGAAGTGTCAGTTTACCAATATTCTGCCTGTTATTAAATGTTTGTGTGTTTGTTGATCCACTGGGATCTGTACGTTATAATGAACATGTAAATGATAAACTGAGACAGAATATTGGTAAAATTGTACTTAGTTTTCTTAATAAATGTCAGTTTGTTCATGTTCTTCACATTGTTTTAAAGGACAGCTGGTAGATGGAAACATTTTCATCATATAATTTTACTTTTTTCTCTCTAAAACATAGAGGAAAGTTTGGAGTTGACATTATTTATCTATTTTGTTATTTGACTGGTCCGGCCACTGCAGATCAGATTTGGCTGAATGTGGAACTGAACTAAAATGAGTCTGACAGCCCTGGTCTAAACAGTATATGTATTGTGTGTTGTTCACCCACTTCTTGCTCATTTTGTTTTTTATTTATAGAGAGTACATGTTTATAATGACGTCATGACTAATGGACCTAAACAGGCTTGAATTTTTTTAAAAGCATTAGCCAGACACCACTGGTCATCTGAGGTCAGTTTGAAGGTGGTTTCAGAATGAGTCACTGTTTCAAACTACTGGACCATATGACTGCACGTGTAGAGGAGAAGAGATGGTGTCGACAAGAGTTAAACTGTGTGAGTAGGATAATGTATGAAAGGCTAATGTTATGAAAGGCTAATGTTATGAATGGCTAATGTAAAGAAAGGCTAATGGTATGAATGGCTAATGTTATGAAAGGCTAATGTTATGAAAGGCTAACGTTATGAAAGGCTAATGTAAAGAAAGGCTAATGCTATGAAAGGCTAATGTTATGAAAGGCTAATGTAAAGAAAGGCTAATGTTATGAAAGGCTAATGTTATGAAAGGCTAA
>JAPQRP010000024.1:1162304-1172949 GCA_037367295.1 Apogon hyalosoma
GTGATTTGGGTTATTATCAAGAAAACATGTTAAATGGATAGATATCAGCTCTGGAATTCAACTACTATGAGCTATTTGTGTTGGTATCATTATATTTGTCCAAACAAATGGACCTTTACAGGTACAGATTACAGATTAGCTTTATTGTCATTTGACGTCACAGCAAATGAAATGTCCATGCACAGTCCTCCAGAACCCGTGCAGCCGCTGCCATGTTACAGCACCGCCATCATCAGAAGTTACAGTACAGACAGAATGCAAGCACAGACATAGACATATATGACATCAGACACACATTATAACTTAACTCTGCAGCAAACCAAAGGTCAATTGCAAGTACATTATCTACTGTTTATGGCAGGGGTCTCAAACATGTGGCCCGGGGGCCAAAACCAGCCCACTGCAAGGTCCAATCTGGTCCATGGAATGAATTTGAAAAGTACAAAAATTAAACCAAAAATATTTACAATCAAGGGTGTGAAACTCATTTTAGTTCAGGTTCCACATACAGACCAATACGATTTAAAGTAAAATAATAGCATAAAAACCTATAAAAAGTGAAAACTCCATTTTTCAAGGTTCAACTGGACTACTTTTGCTCTTTTGAAGCAAAACTACACTTGAAAATCAAAATCTTACAGAGTGTATTTTTCTTCTTTCTAGTGAAAATATCTCATCATATTTAACATAAGACATAATCACCTAAAGAGGAACTTTTCAGTGAGATATAAGAACTGATTTATAGCTGATAAATCTAGATTTTTTTTGCTTAATTCAAGATTTATTTATTTATTTATTTTAATTCAAGCAAAAAAATCTGCCAATGGAACAAATGAAAATTATCTTGGTAACATTTTTTGAAACAAAATTTTCCAGATTTATTGTCTAAAAATCAGTTCTTATATCTCACTGAAAACTTACTCTTTAAGTGATTCTGTCTTATTTTAAGTGTGATGAGACATTTGGACTAGAAATGAGAAAAATACACTTGGTCAGATTTAGATTTTTGCAGTGTAGTCCAGTTGAACCTCGAGGAACTATCAAGAAGAACAATGAGCTGCATGGGCGAATGAGAAATTGAATGAGAAATTATTCTTATTTTAGTTCCAAACTCCAATTTTTTTAACAATATTCTGCTTGTTACTAAATGTTTGAGTAACATTGTGTGTAACGCACATGTATAAATGATAAGTTGAGGCATAATTTTGTTAAAACTGCACTTGCTTTTCCTACAAATTTCAGTTTTTTTAGGTTATTCACGTGTTTTTTTGTTAAAGGATAGTTTGTAAATGCAAAATATTTTCATAATTTAATGGTTTTTCTTGCACTAAAACAAAGAGAAAAAGCTGTCATTATTCATAGGTTACGATGCTATTACTTTACTGGTTCGACCCACTGGAGATCTAATTGGCTGAATGCGGCCCCTGGAAGAAATGACTTTGACAGCCCTGGTTTATGGTGTTTACCTGCAATATTAAGATTAAGCACCAGACAGTATTTGTGCACCAACAGAATGCAGTCAACGTGTAGATGTTGGGAATGTTCCTGTTCAAGGGGATCAGTGGGAATTAAAGACAAACCCAACCTCATTCCAAATAAAAGCATTATTTTTCTATTGTTGACTCTGAAATGACAACAGATGGAACAGCTGTGACACCAATGGTCTTCACACACATTGTGTTCGAACGGCCGTTTATATCATTAATTCTTCGACGTCGGATAAATGAATATTTCACGGTAAAAATAAGCAAAGTGACATTAGATTTTTTTCAACAAGGTCAATTTTTCTGAGCTTTCGCAACACAAATAAAAGCATCAACCAATCATCTGTGTGAACCAGACATCATGTGACAATGATGGAGGTGAACCTGTTGATTTCTTGCCATGCTCAATTTACTATGAAAGAGAATAATGACACAGATAATGAAGTGAAGGACAGTGTGTGGTGCAGCATCGACAAATAACTAGACTGAACAGTGAGGACTTTCTGTAACATGAATGAGTCCCTTCTTTGTCCTCATGACCTTCTTGCTGTGATGCAAAATTCCAAACCTTTGACCCACCGCGTAACCAAGCACACGTGACCCAAACAGACCTTATACCTGGACGTCGACCCTAAAGCGAGGTACGCACTTAAAGATAACCAGGCTGTTTTCGTCCTGATTTTCCCCCTTCCCGACCAAGGACAGCAAACACCAGATTATTTTACGTCTTATCAGATCATCCTGTGGTCTGAGGTGTGTAAAGAGTGAATTTGTCCCGATAATCGGCTCTAAAACAGGTCGGGATCCACAATCATAAATATTAAACTTGGTCAATATTTACGTCCAAAAATCCGACGACTTCCGATCAGAGTCCTGCACGGGTCCACTTACCCGCATACATTTGACCCGCAACCCGACCGGACCCGTGACTAAACCCATTGTCTACACAGTGACTCACTTTTAAGGGCTTTATTTTTGCCTAAAACACATGCCATCCATAAATCTCTAATCTGTGCCGCTCGATGCCGTCTGTGGGCGGATGTAGACAGGTGGAGCTCGCTTCAAAATAAAACAAAGCAGCTGTGGATCGACCGCAGTCATCATCATTAAATGTCCTGCAAATTATTTTCATCCACAAATTTATTATTTTAGTATTTATTATTTTTTTAACTTCCTTGCCTGCTACCCATCCGCATGTCCTTTAATTTTACCCATACCCACAACATTTTTTTTTTTACGCGTCCCTGCATGGTTTTGCGGGTTAACCGACCCCATGCAGGTCTCAGCTCACGACTCCTGCTATGTTTCTTCTTCTTCATTTTTGTTAGATCACGCAAAGTTTCTATCTTGAAGGACTAGATTCTAGATTAATGATGGGATGGATTCCTTATGCATGTGGTGTGTTGAGATTGTCGGAACACACCACACACAGTACCATGAAAAGTGTTCAATGCCTGATTTTTTATCTTTACGTGTGGAGTCTGGAACAGATAAAAAATCTCTTCACATTTAGAAAATCCTTATGTGTGTACTCTGAAAAGTAGTGGGCGGTCCATCTGTGACGCCCTTGACCACACCCAGGTGTAGATGAAACATGTCAAGGTAAAAACGTACTTTCTTTTTATCTGTGTGGCCAAATAGAAAAGGAAATCTTTATATTTTCCGTAGACCGTATGAACCCGATCAGACAATGTAGTTCAATGTTACGGTCCATTTCTAAAGATCACACGGAACATATTCTGATATTTTACAACCAAAATAAAGCGGATCTTTGCTTGTACAATGTGTTGCTTTCTGTTATCGACTGCTTTTTTCAGGGTGAATCTAATAATGCGGTAAAAAGGAAACTGCATGAATTTAGTTGAGAAAGGGAACAAAAACTGATCACACATTTAAAGGACAGCATGAAGCGACCGCGCACAGCACCATGGGTAATAAATCAGTGTTACTGACAACTGTCCCGGCTGAATCTCGCTGAATTACACAAACTCAAACCAGTTCGATCATCTGGCGTCTTGACCCGAAGTCAAATATATCTCGCTGGGCCAGGCAGGCGCTGACGGTGGGATTACACCGCCACGTTTAATACCGACACACACACAGTCCCTTATATGTGTGCACTCACATGCATTCACAACAGAGCACACGTACAGCTGCGTTCAAACAAATACGAATGCAATTATCTTCACGACAGTAGCACACGCAGACAGCTAAAGGCCGTTTGGTCAAATGAGGTAGCACAGAAATACACAAGTGGTCTACGAAAGGCCAGCTATGCCAATTAGGATAATCCCTAGGGTGCTATGCATCTTATCTCCACTTCCTCGTGTACAGCCTGTTAGCTAGCTAACAGATATGGGGCAGCTTGCAGGCATCTCAAGGTGCAGAGCAGACGAGATAAGCAGTAAATTAGAGCCACCATCAGGGCCGACCAAAGGAATGATCCATGCAGCACAGCCCAAGGATCAGCCTGGATCACAAGTTAACTTATGACATGATGGTAGCTGGGGGAATGAGAGCACCTTTAAATAGTGATCCCACTCCAAGCACATCAGTGATTTAGAAAAAACTGCAAACCACAGGAGCCTAATGATACTGGCCCTGAGTTTACATCTGGAATGAAGGCATCATCAGCCTGCCTTTCTTTTGGCTCCTGCACTGCAAAAATCTAAATCTGACCAAGTGTGTTTTTCTCATTTCTAGTCCAAATATCTTATCGTACTTAAAATCAGACAGAATCACCTAAAGAGGAACTTTTCAGTGAGATGTAAGAACTGATTTATAGACAATAGATCTGGAAAATCTGATTGAACAAATCTGACCAAGATCATTTTCACTTGTTCCATTGGCAGATTTTTTTTTTTTGCTTAATTCAAGATTTTTTTTTTGCTTAATGGGTTTGTACGAATCTTCTAGTTTGTTCATAAGAATCTTTGAGACAACATCCGGTCTCAGAAAAAAAAAAAAAAAACAGCTGTTTTTGGTCAGTTTTTTCCCATTTCTGTCCGGTAGTAACTTTCTTTTTTGTTATTAAAAAGAGAAAACAAAACTCAATCCGTCTTTTTAAAATTTGGTTTATCTGCTTTGACGCTGAAAAAGAAAAACGCCTTGAAATTAAATTTTAATTCCTTTATTTTTAAAACGAAAATCAATTAACTACCAGTTTTTCTTTTGTTTCTGAAAAGAAAATCCAATTACCAAAATATGCACTGACCATCCTGGGGGAAATATGTCTACATTTACCTTTTATCATTGGGTCTAAAAAGCTGGAAAAGTGCCAGATACTAAAATAAACCCAGTTTCATAGAAGCACCCATTTGAAAACAACAAATGATACACAGATTCATGACAACTTTCGCACTAAACGGGGGGGTGTTAAGTAGGGGTTGTGCATCTCTCAGAGTTATCCTTATTTATCATAACAAATGAGAAAAATTGATCCTATAAAAAATCAATAAGGTTCATTTTCTCCAAATTGTCACTAAAGGGACAGAGATTCTGCTGATAACTACCACATACCTAGCCTTTGGAGACTTCACCTATTTTTTTGTATAAAATATGTCACTTGTGTATGCATGTATTCTATATATTCTACCTTTGAAAGACAAGGGGGGTGCATTAACCCGTGATGTGCATTAATGTGGTTTTTTTTCCTACCAACAGACAGCTGACAACTTAAGTTAGGAATATCTCCATCCGTAGGACCTGACGGCTCACCCAATGTCTGATGGGAATCATATGGCGTTCGCTGTCACCAATTCTCCCCTCGTTAAACACCTAAGGATGATTTGGGACAGACACGTTGGTTTTCCCTTTAATTCGCTTCCAATGTGCATATGCGACGTATTTCCGGAGCCTTCAGTCATTAACAGTTTAGCAAATGTCACGTGGACATTTCAAGTTTTCCTTCGGTCCCCCGTGACCGAGATTTGCTAAAATGACCTTTACGTCCCTAACGGGCCACCATCAGGTATTCAGACAGTTACACGCTGGTTCATTCTCACCATGTCATGGGACTAAGTATGAACGTTTTAATTCCTGGCATTTAGCTGACACTTTTCAGCAGTACAATAAGTGAGCAGGTAGGAGCTTGGTGTCTAAGTCACAGACATTGCAATTTATTATATACTGTGGTGGAGATTGAGACTTTAACCTTTCAGGAGGCTGTCAAACCAGCAGGCAATCTGTGTGGAAAAAAAGGCAATGCGGTAATGAGGAAAAAAAAAAAAAAGAATTGAAAAATAATTTAATAAAACCACTTGTATTCACTTTAACATCCATATGAGGCGTGTTCTGTGCTTGCCGTGCATGTGGTGAATGTACTGTTACTGCGTTCTTATTTTGGAAGCTCCTGGGATGAGTCTGGATTCAGCTCGGTCTCAAAGTTGACAAAGTTTATTCAGAGCACAAATAAGATGGACACTCAGCGCTGAGGACTGAAAAACAGTGAGCCCCGAACTTCAGATGAATTGTTCATTTATTTTCCCAGTGGGCGGGCTCACCTGTACAAATGGGTTGGCCTTTAAATTAGCGTAATCGAAGTAGATCCAGCAGAGGTGGGGCCTCAGCTCGAAGTAAACTTACGCCAACAATACGTTTCCTTCTTATCACCTATGTTTGACGATACTACGTGTGTGTTTAGACGTGTATCTAAAGGAAGAACAGAAAACACTTCAATCCTGCGTAGATGGATGTTTCCTATCTTAACAAACTTAACATACTGACAAAATATTTAAACTAAAACAGGTATAAGACGTACAGTCAAGTATAAGAAGGGTGAGTGGTCTGATGAGATCAAAATGGTGGTTTGTGTTCCCTCAGACATGCTGTGGGTGTGCACCTCAACAGCCCTGGAAGGTTTAAAAAGGCTGAGCACACAGCAAAGTTGAGAAATCCTGAAGGACAATCTCATTTCATCTGCAGCAGAGCTACAACTTGGGAGAAGATTTATTTCCCAGCAAGACAATGACTGGTGTATAAAGCAACAGCTACACAGAACTAGTTTAGAGACAACAAGGTGAATGTTCTGGAGTGGCTGAGTTGAAGCCCAGACTCTAGAGGATTTGTGCCTTGAGCTGAAAAAACGCTGTTCAAGCTCAAACACCATGTGACCAAGCAAGATGAATAGAGTCAATGTGTCAGGTCCAGTTGAGCAACTGTGACGGTCACCTTCCCAAACCAAGATGGCCAAAAGTACACGTACTAAATACAGATTCAGTCACTTATGACACATTGAATATGTTTAACCCATAAAGACCCACTTCTACCCACACGGCAGTTCCAAAATAGTTTTTTCTCTATAACTTTTCTTCAGTGAGTTATCACCATTTATTTTAATGCATTTTGCAGTTTTTCAGTGTAAATCATGTATTTTCCCATATTTATTTCACTGATCATGTAGATGTTCATAAAAGCTCAGATTAAAGTTGAGGGTTATTATATCAGAAACAGAGAGAACTAAAAAAAAAAAAAAGAAAGAAAAAAAGAAAGAAAGAAAACAAAGATATCAATAACTGAATTTAAAACCTAGTGTGTCCATCCACTGTCATTGATCCAACTCCATGGGTTTTACTGGTGAATCAATGTTGTAGAAGATGAGGGTGTTTCCACGGTAACTACAGAGCCTCTTAACGTCCAAATGGGTCATATCTGATGACCATGAAAAGATAAAGAACTGTATTTACACCAAATATTTACAAGTATCGATAGGAAAGGATAATGCATTTTTCAGTTTTTCAGTGAAAATCAGGTATTTTCCTGTATTTGATTCACTGAACATGTAGATGTTCATAAAAGCTCAGATTAAAGTTGAGGGTTATTATATCAGAAACAGGGAAAACTCAATAAAAGGCGACTTTTTCAGCAAAGATATCAATAACTCAAAGTAAAACCCAGTGTGTCCATCCACTGTCATGGATCCAACTCCACAGGTTTTACTGGTGAATCAGTGCTGTAGGACCAGGGTTGAGGACCAGTCAGGTGGACTGGAAGAGGTAAACATCTGAAACATGCAGGATAATGGCTCTGGAGGACCAGGGTTGTAGAAGATGACGGTGTTTCCACGGTAACTACGGAGCCTCTGAATGTCCAATTGGGTCATATCTGATGACCATGAAAAGATGAAGAACTGTATTTACAGCAATTATTGACATGCATTGATAGGATTAGTGGATCAACAGGTATTTATCGGTTTAGATCAGTAGGCTTTGGTTGCCAGTGGCTGTTTGGGTCTTTATGGGTTAATTAACATGACTTTGAACACATGTTTTTGCTCTGAATTAAAAAAAAAAAAAGAGAGATGTCCAAAAAGCCAAATTCTGATTATGTTGCTTCCATTGACCATCTGTTCATGATGAAAACACCCAAGGAGAATTCTTTTTTTATAGCCACTATAACATGCACTGTTTATTTCATGTCATCTCTGTCCCTCCTTCCCCAATGATTTATTGCCTTTTATTTCTGTCAACAATATTTTGATAGTGTTTCCCAGTGTTCAAGTGTATCAGCCTAAATCCATTCACCTGCTAATACAAGACCAACAAAACTCTAGTGCAACCCAGTCTCATATCAAAGTATGAAATAGTTCCATTTGTCCACAGTACAAAACATATCAGTCTCATAATTAGGGCCTGAAAGTTGTAAAATACTCGGGTTTTTTTTTTAAATCTTGTTCTTTTCCATTGGCCTGCGTCCGAGTCATGTGACTTTCAAGATTCAGGCTGTGAGAACAAAAAACATAGTGGACATTTCTCTGATACTGAGTGAAAAAAATCACTACTTTTAGTTAGTTTCAGCATAAAAATGCATTTTGGTTGTATTTCTAGCGAGACGTATCTATTTTATTTTCATAATATTCACTCAGTAAATATACATAATCACTCGCTTGCTCGTTGTTGTGAAGATTTTTCAGATGTCGCCAGAATAACGTAAAACTGTACCGATAGTCAGTTGCTAAGGACGCTGCTGTCACTTACATAGCTGTGGACGCACATTTCCACATAGGACTGCCTTGCAATTTCGTTCCATCTGACGGATCAAACCCTCCCTCGCCTACTGCATGAGTTGCAACTGAGGTTGATTTGGTGATCAACAATTATTCCGTTGAAGCAGGAGAAACTCATTTTGACAAAGTGATGAGTTATGATGGGATGTTTGTCTGCTGTGTTTTATTTTTTAAATCAACCAGATCCTCTGTGCATTAACTTCCTGCGTGGCCTGAATGTTGACAGTCACATGACTCGGACGCAGGCCAATAGAAAAGAACAGGATAAAAAAAACAGAATATTTTACCATTTTCAGGCCCTAATCGTGAGACTGATATGTTTTGTACTGTGGACAAACGGAGCTATTTCACATTTTGATATGAGACTGGGTTGTCTACTGAGTTCTCATGTGGGTTGTCAAAAACCTTAAAATGTCACACATAAGTACTTTCTTCCTACATGTGCCATTTGCAAGACTTTTTTTTTCTTTTAAAGGCTGTGGTGATTACACTCATCTTGACCCCTCACTGAATGGAAAAAAAAAAATCATATCTAAGATGGAAAGTGTGAGTGTAAAAGTCAAGAAAATATTTCAAATACAGAAACTTGATGAGTAAATGTAAAATAAATGCGTAGAATAAGGAAATGTATGATGAAATGTGATGACTTCATTTGAAACAAAGAGTTCGCATGTGTAAGAGGGGAACATGCTGAGATAACGGGGAAATGCTGCTTATAGTGTTAAGGAGGGAGATGAATGGAGTGAAATGGGAAAGACGAGGGTGCGAAAAGAAAATACATGCGGATTAAAAGAAGAAAGGGAAGAAAAAAGCAGTACAAAGGGGCTAAAGTGGAGAGGGGGAGGCAAATAGAGAATGCCCTGTGCTTCTCCCATGAAGCCCTTCCTCTTCCTCATAAGACGTCTCTGTTCCTAAAGCTTGTTACTTTGCTCTTGGCTGCGTGACAGGCCTCAGCGGGGTGTTAGCCGCGATGAGAAAAGGCCGGAGGCGGGAGCTGCGATAGCAGGCGAGAGGGAGAAAGAGTAGGCTGGGAGAAAGTGACGAGGGGTGGAGGCATGGATGGCATACAGAGGAAGGTGTATGGACCGAAAACAGAGAGAGGAAAAAGGTAAAAAGATGAAAACGATGTGGTAAAAAGAAGACAGTTATAATCTGCTGCTGTTGACAAATGTGTTACTGTCCGGTTTCATTATGCACCTCCTCAACTCAACCATTTCAGGCTTCCTACAAGTTCAATTTAAGACCTTTTTAAGACTATTTAGAACAGAATTTAATGCCCATTTCACAGCCTATTTCACAGCCACACTGGCAAAAATTCCTGACTCCTAGAGTTTAGGAAAATGTATTTATTTACATCAGCAGAAGGTGACTCTTCCATACATACTGTACACAGATCTGAACGTTCTGGGATCATTACTCACCAGGGGGTGCAAAGTTAGCGATAATTGGTTCCAGGGAACAGGTGGAACTGAGTCGACTCGTGTTACTGTCTTTGCAGTTTGGACATTTAACAAACACATTTAATACAATACAACCAAGTTTATAGAAACACGACTTACCATATGAAATCTAATACCTTTTAAAGACTTTTTTTAAAGCTGTGTGTGACTTTCATCACCAATTTTTCATCACATCTGTAAAACCTGAGTCATAGCCTAAGTATCACAAATCCGTAAGTCTTTCTGTGATTGCGTACCTGTCACTCGGGCATTTTTGGAAATTTGTCGCAACATGCATTGTGAGAAGCACTACGGCCATAATGCGGCTGTGGGGAGCACTGCTTCCCACAGTGCACGTTGTGATGAATTTCCCAAAAAGCCCGAGTGACAGGTATGCAATCACAGAAAGACTTATGGATTCATGATACTTAGGCTATGACTCGGGTTTTACAGATGTGATGAAACACTGGTGACCAAAGTCATATGCAGTTTTAAGGTATTAAAAGCAGATTTGTAAAATCAAAATTTTTAAGACTTTTCAAGACCCCATGGGAACCCTGCATTACTGTACTGCACCACTGCTGTGACTGTAAATAGACTGACATGTACACTTTATATTCTACTAGAATTTATTCATAATACCATTTATTTATTCTTACTCTACTTTTTTAATTCATGGCATTAACCAAGGTGTGTCCTGTGTATATAGAGAATTGACA
>JAPQRP010000024.1:1226710-1237710 GCA_037367295.1 Apogon hyalosoma
ACACTGAGACCGCGGGAAGCAGAGGGGCTTGAATAACCCACCAAACCTGACATTTTGACATATGGTACAGCCTGATTACTGATATTACCGCACAACGCCTTTAAGAAAAAGGTACACTGAATATCTCCTCTTCACCTGTCGTCTCCTTCCCTCCATGTTTGTTGTTTACTCACTGTGGCTGCTAGGGCAGGGTGTATCCATCTAAATATTGATAGTATTGATACTAAGGTGAGTATTGGAATTGGATCGATACTAGTGTGATGAGATTGATACTTTAGTTGCAGTTTCTCTTCTATACGTCCAGCAAATTACTTGAATTTCCTCACAGAGTTGATGTCAGCGCAGCTTCTGTCCAAGTCTGCCCCCCAGCTGAGAGTCAGAGCACTGACTGAGAGCAGCACATGATGGCAGAGAGAGAGAAGCGCTGTGTGGAGCTTATTCGGTGCAGCTGACAGGGAAACTGCCACATGTGGTGTGTGCAGTAAAGTCATTCACCACTGTGGTAACACCACAAATTTAAAAGGGGAGTTATTTTATGATTTTTATACTGTTACATTGTTTTATATTGTAATTGGTTAATAAAAAAAAGTTTATTTACCTAACATCTTTGTCCTGCGTTTTATCACAATCAACTAACTAAAGGCAAAATCACAAAATTATTCAATGATCATGACAATTCAAGTAAAAAGTATCGGTGTCAGTATCGGTGAAACTAGCCCTGTATTCACTTGGTATCAGATTGATACCACCCACTTTTAGCGGCTGCGCCACCAGGCTCCCGTATGTTTTAATAACAAGACGCCTAAAGGTAGCGATGGTGCATTCAAGGCACCTCGAAAACACGGGAGCAGAGGAGATCGACTATGTTATAATCGATGTAACTGCGGGTTTTACCGATGCAGACACGCTAAGAAAGATACATAGTGCATTTAGCCAGCAGTTGTATCCGATTCACACTGAAGCTAACGGTGCAGTCGCATTGCGAACGTCTATCTCGGACCAACGATTCAAATCGGTGAATCTCTCCATTCCTAATACAGATATCCAAGCTAGAACAGATATCCACTAATACATGTACACACAAACTTTTAGACCATTGTCAGTTACAATGTTTATAGATTTATCATCTTTTTATGCAAATTGAAGTAAGAAACCAACCGTTGTATATAAACTCCTAGATTTGTTGTCTTGCAGCTACACTAACACAGCTGACCATGGTCAAAACATCGCTGACTTTCTTTTATCAAGGCCAATCATCTGTTTATTGTTGTTTTCTGATGTGAAATTTCAGATTCAGTATTTCAGTCATCATGCGACACATTAATGTCCAGTGTGTTGCTGACACAGCTTTTGAGATACGTAGCTTTCTTAACCCTTTATAGTTCACTCAAAGGAATACTCTGAAATTCCAAACCTCAACCTTAGTGTGTTATTGGAGGACAGAACAAGACTTTATTTCTGTTGTGAAATTTTTCCAAATGTTCTATTTTCATGTAGGAAATTAATGTCAGTGAAATTACCATATTTGGTTCCTTACCCTTAAGTGCAAAACCAAAATAAAATCCAAGAATTATGCATAAAAATACAAGAAAAAACACTTGTAATGTAAAACAAATGTATTTTAGAACCTTAGAACTTCCCTTTTCGAACATTAGACCCCCATGTGTGCTGGTCCAGACCCCTGTCCATTAGACCCCCATGCATGCTGGTCCAGACACCTGTCCATTAGACCCCCATGCGTGCTGGTCCAGACCCCTGTCCACATCCACATGACCCCTTTAACATCATTCCTTACATTAGTTCCATTACTTCATGGAACCGAACAAAACAGGTCCACTCACTGTTCATGCACAGGTGGACCTTTTAGACCAGGGGTGTCCAAATCCAGTCCTCAAGGGCCGGTATCCTACGTGTTTTAGACATTTCCCTCTTCCATCACACCTAGAAGCCATTCCATCGGTATCATGCTTCTGCAGAGCTGGATGATGAGCTGATCATGAACTGAACCAGGTGTGTCGGAAGAGGGAAAGATCTGAAACATGCAGGACACCGGCCCTGGAGGACACCCCTGATGTAGACCCTGGAGACCACATCGGACTTGAGACTTTTGACCCACTGTCCTCACTGGAACTGTGTATGTCACTGTCTTGTAACGTGTGGAATTTGCCAAAAATAGTCACTTGCCTGATAAAGGGTTAACAATTAAGTTGTTTAAGCCATAAAGACCCAGTGCTACTGTTGTGGCAGGTCTTAAATACATGTTTCTCTCAATGTAACTTTTATTAAATTATTTATCACCATTTATCATAATATCATCCTCTGTATTTAATTTCTTTTTCAGCAACAATCTGGTATTTTCCTATATTTATTTTACTAATCATGTACTTTTTACAGTGGAGTACCCCTGAAATATGTGTTTTTATCCAAGTACCCCCAACTCTCACTTCAGCATTTTTGACCGAAAAAAATCATGCAAAATGTGTTCCTGTGCCAAAACTGTCTGTTTATATTCACCAAACTTTATAAACAGACAACACGTACTTAACTGTAATACATAATTATTATTATTTTTTAATGTAAGTACATTTTGTACAAAATATAAACTGAAAAGTGCCATATTTCAATGATAAGAAAAATAAATAAATTGGTCATTAATTAATAAATTAACCTTTCATCAACAATACATAATTCCTTATCGACTCAAATAAACTCATTTAGAATTATATAAAATATAAATGTTCTTCAAATCTTACCAAAGCTTCCACAAGAGGATTAACAATAAAACTACTATATTAATGTATTTAGTGTGTTTTATATTTCAGCATTAACTCTCATTTATTTTGTATTCGGTACATGTTGACTTATTTAATTTATTTTTCCAAAAGTATTTCAAGTACCCCTGGGGGTATGCATACCCCACTTTGGGAACCCCTGATGTAGTTCAGTCATCATGCTGAGATGACATTTGAGGGTTATCATACCAAAACAGAGACAACTTGAAAAAAGTGTCTTTTTCAGTCCAATCTCTCATGAACTGATCATAAACCCAGTGTGTCCATCCACTGTCATTGATCCATCTCCATGGGTTTTACTGCTGAATCAATGTTGTAGAGGATGACGGTGTTTCCATGGTAACTACTGACCCTCTGAACGTCCAAATGGGTCATATCTGATGACCATGAAAAGGTGACAAACTGAATTTTACACCAATTACGTCCTGTCCCAGTGTGCCCTGCCTCTCTTTCGCCTTCCCTCACCTCATTAACCTCATCCGTTTCACCTGTTGCTCCCAGCTGTCCCCAATCAGCTGGACAACATATAAGCAGGGCGGATTCTTCCACACACTCCCACATTGTTTTAGATTCTAGCTGGCTCTCCTGTGTTTCTCCTGTTCCTGCTCAGTTTGACCTCTTCTCCTCGCCTCAGCCCTGGTAACCTGACTGGCTTTTCTCTCAGTGACTGTGAGATCAGTGTTTTTGTGTTCTGGTTTTCGACCCTGCCTGTGTGTCTGGACCGCTTCTCCTAACCTCAGCCCTGGTAACTCTATCTTCCTTTCTGTCTGTGACCACTATTCCTCTATTTCCTGTGCTGACGTGGCAGTTGCCAGCCCGGCGTCATCATCCACCAGCTGCCATCAAAGGGTGAGCTACGTCACTGTGTTTCAACCTCCTTGTTTGGTTGAGCGGCAGCAGCAGCAGCTGACTCACTAGAGCCACGGGATCGAATCCGGGCACTTCACCTTATGTCCGATAGTCTCTGCACACTACCTGTGTCAAAAGACTTTCTGTATAATCCTTGCTGTTGCCTGTCTGCAAAGCTAAGATCTTTTATTGTCTGGATTTTTCATTATAGTTTAGTTCTATTTGCACTATAAGCAATTTCTGTAAACTTGCAGCCCATTTTCAACATTAAAATATGGATTTCATGTTAGAGTTTAATACTGTAATTACCAATGCATTGTGGGCTGCTTAACTTGGAGCAACAGGACAGAGGCCCTAAACAGTACGCTGATATTTTAAAGAACAGGAAATTTCAGTATTGTTTTTGGAGTGTTAACAGGAATTTGGAGCAGGGTCAGAAGTTCGATATGTTAATTTTAAACTGAGGCTACTGCTTTTGGTCAATTTTCTTAAAAATAAATTTTAAAAAAAACAGAAATTTGCTGTCAACCCCTAGTGGGACTTCAGGATCCATCATTTAGATATGAGATCTTACAGAGGATGCACAATTTAGGTTGTGTTCTAAACATCTAGTGTTCATCAACATCCATCAGGTCCCGCATCTACAAATTAAATGGTCATTAAAATCTTATTCCTATTGCCAAGTATATTAAATATCAGACTGATGCCCAGGAGCTTGTCTTGCAAGGGATTTGAACATGTGGTTTTGTGTTTAATCTGGCTAACGATAGCTGAACATCTGCATCTGAGGAACAACAGTTCTTAACCGGTAAGAGGCCAATGGAGGCAGCAGGAAAACGGCATTGCGCTGCTGGAATAACTGGCTTATCTTGCTGGTGGTCAAGGATTTATTTCAACCAAATTGTTGGAATACTGGCAATAGCAGATGGGTTTAGTGAGTTTTATTTTTTGTGTTGACCTTTTTAATGAAGGGTGTTTAACATTAAGAGTTAACAAGGAAATTAAGCTAATCATAGTTTGGTTAAATAGACACTTGAATCCACAAGGCTTAGGGTTGCATTTTTACACTTAAACAGAAAATTGGTGTGAAAATGCTGCCTTTCTGGCCTTTCTGAATGCATTCCCTATGTTTTAAAGGGTGACTGCACCAGTCTTAAGTGTCTGGTCACCTAATGTGTATGAGTTTTGGGAAGTATTACTACTTGCGAAAACCGTATAAATTCTTGCAGAGAAAGCTACATGTAAACTGATGATCTCCATGTTGTCACACATTTGCTAAATTGCATTATGTTTAAAGTAGGTACAAGGTTTTAAAGCGTTTCACTAGTCTGCTTTACCCTACTACTGCAGTTTCCTCTGGAGCTACAAAAGTTTGTACTAGTTTTTACACATTTCCCATAGAACTCCCCAAGATCTGTAAAAATGTTACCCTTTAAACACCAAACTTATTCAGCAGTTTGACTGTAGGTACTTCAGAGGCCTACCTCATTTGACTCTAGGTTACCCTCACCTAGTGTTCACTAATTACTGACTGCTTTATAAGTTTTCATCAAATCTTATGGTAAGATGCTGTATCTGCAGCTGATGACAACTGTCTTCCTGAAAGTCCTCACCTGATAGAGCCTGGTATTCATTTAATTGATGGACACATTATGAAAACGCAACACTAAATGTTTTACTTTTGCTCTGGACTGGAGTAGTCCAATTTGAGTTCTTGAGTGACATTGGGTCACTGTGTACCTTGTTTCACATGAATGATCATCATGTAACTGAACAGTGGGAGTTGAACTCATCAATCCATATTAAGTACAACATGGGTTTAGGAGTTGTGCAAGTACAGTGTTCGAAATGGAGTGGTTGTCTTGCCTAATAGAGGCATGATAAAAGCCACACAAACCCTTCTTTTAAGTGTCATAATGCTCAACTGGGACGAGCTCTTCTATCAAGAGTACCCAGTCCTCAAGCCAGGCAGTGACTCCAGAATGCACTGCAGGCAGTGGTGACCCCCAGACAACCTAAGACGCTTGGTCAGGTCCATGAGGAGACGCTGTACTGCCTGTGGATGTTCATGGGGGTCACACCAATACTGACTGTTCTCTTGAGTTCATTATTAAATGCGTGTTCTGTTTATTGTCCAAATCAGCCCATTAACATATTTAATTCAAAGTCAGCCCACCCAACATATCTGGTGTTGTGTTTTCATTGCCTCGGAGTATCACATGGGCCACTCATCTTGCATTTCCACATGGTAACATGCATTCCCATGTTGCTATGACTAAGTTTCAGGTGTGACGGGGTAAGTCACAGTTAGAGGTTGGATGATCACATCAACAGCTGCAACAGGACTTGCTGCAGTGTACTCCATATTCAACCTTCAGTATCAAGATGAGGCAGCCTGCACTCTAGAATGCATTCAGAGGTAAAACCCTTTTGTTCCTAAGCGTCATTATATGGAAATGTACAATTAAATGCATGTGGCTGTTTGTTTGCATAAAATGGTGTTAGTACTCTACATTTCAAGCCACAACACACAGGCAGGGTATTTTGTTGGACTACAGGCTTCATTATTATTCAATTTGATGTCACTTCTGTATTTTCATTCAAGTGCAGTGAAACACAAACAATCCATTGCATTTAACTGAATGTACATAAAACAATATGTTGTTGCAACCCCACTCTGATCTTCGACTATAAATCCAGAGGGGGACAAAGGCTAAAAGGGGTAAGGTCGTCTCCATGAAGAAAGGTGGGATTGTCCAGAAACGTCTTGTGCAGTGAATACACACGTCTCCATGCGACTGAAGCTCACTGACTTCGAATGGAACTTCATACAGATGGGTGAGCTCTTTAATCTCACTCCTTTTGTTTTGACAGTCTGGCACTGCCACATTAAGCCACAAGAGAACTGGTATTAACTTTAGAAGCATTGGCTCAGAGTGTATACTGTACATTCTTGACTGTAGAGCTTATGATTGTTTTCCAGTGGCAACACTGGACTGATGCTGCAGAGGAACAGTGGCTACTGAAGTGATCATCGCACCTGGATCCACAACTGACACAGAAACACAAGCTACCTCACAGGACTATTTTAAGAGGTAAAAAAAATGAGCTTGTGGGCACCCCCCAAAAAAAAACCATCTCAAAGATGCTTGTTTGCTGAATGTGCTTCCTCCTGTAGTCAAAAAGGTCTTAATGTCCCTTAAATAGTCTTAACAGTGTTTAACCATTACTAGAACATGCAGGACCACACTCTGCAGACTGGGAGCAGCGGGCACCAGGGAGCAAATGGAGGGTTAAGTGCCTTGCTCAAGGGCATGTCAGCCAACAACTTCTCCCAGTTTGTGGAATCGAACTGGCAATCCTTCAGTCACAAGCAGACTCTACACCCCATAGGTCACGGCTGCTCAAATTCTGCGTCCATCGTGGTGAGAACTCTTACAATAAATTCTACCTTTCAACCAAAAGAACTGTTGTGGTGGAAACAGGACCAACACCCATCACAACTTGCATGTGGTTATGAAACCTTTTAGATTAGTAGATCCTTTTGGTCACTGGGTTCATGGTTTAGCAAAATTGTATTTTTATGCCAGTACATGTGGTTTTACACCAGTTAAGGCTAGTACTCCAGACTGATCTCATGAAATCGCTTTGTCACACTGGTTCTTGTGGCGTGCAATACGTACACTTTCATCCTTTCGCATGTCTTTATTTTATTGACTTATACATTTACTTAGACATAGAACCCACACAATACAAATTACACAACGAGCCTATTAAACAGAAAACAAGGCAAAATCATTCTTTTTTTTTTTTTCTGAGCCCGTTTTATCCTCACAGGGGTCATTGGAGCCTATCCAGCTGCTAATGGGCAAAGGCAGAGTTCACCCTGGACCTGACCAAAGAAAACCACAACAAAATGAATATTAGCTTCTCCTTACAATGATCAGATGACTGTATACATTATATTAACTGTCAAACAACAAATTTCTCCAAGAGGACATGGACAGCAGGACACTTGTTGACAGAAAGGATTCCCTTCTCAATACAAATTTGTCCCCGAACAGAAAATCTTTTCCAACTTTAAAAAGTAAATCATGCACAAAGGTGGGTGGCAGAGGATCCTTCCACTCATACAGTCATACGACAGCCCAATAGTGTACTAAAGGGTATCGAGTCACTTTGGGCTCTAGGATTGTCCAAAGCGACACACAGCCTTTAGTGTGTTCAACACTATTCAATCATGTCAGTTTAAATCGGTATCTCTGGTTCCCATAATCAGACCACTGTGTGGTATTTGACATGGTGTGAACATGTGTACAGAGAACATTCAATTAAAAGTGGCGTGTATATTTTTGTGATTTCATGACATCCCATTGACTACTCAGAAGTCTACCGTGTCATCTGTAAAACTGTCGTTAGTATGTCAAAGTTAGACTCCACATCCTCCTCCTGCAGTGACACTTTGTCCAGATATGGACTCCATTTTCCATTAAGTTTGTGAAGTCGGTCCTCCTCCAGCTTCGTGACTCTGTGACTTCGTGACTTGGTGACATTACCTTAGTTCAGATGTTGCTGCTAACTCCCACACCTGCTCTGAGTAAAAAGAATCCCACTCCTGTCCTCAGTCTCACCCAACAATCATTACTTTTTACATTATAGTAAATTGTCATGAAAATGAATGGAGTCCTCTCAGAGTTAGGTTTTGCATGGCTCATAGATGTGTTGTGTTGCAGCACCAATATATAAATGTTTTATAGTGGATAGACAGAGGCAGACAAATTGTCTCAAACATACTTTGGCATTTTAAAATGGTAATAAATTATATTAAGTGTGCATGAGGTCCTCACCTAAATCCAGTCTTTGACCCCTTTAACAGTGATCTCCCTGGTGCTACATTTACACTTTACCACAGAGGTCTCAAACATGCAGAATAAATTTGTGAAATTCAAAAATTCCACTGAAGATATGAATCATTTTAGCTCCAGTTCCACATACTGACCAATTTAATCTCCAGTGGGTGGAATCGGTAAAATACGATCAGAATCAACTAAATACAACTTTGAATGTTTCCATTTGTAAATGTAAACCTTTTCATGTCATTGTACTGTATTTACACTAAATCTATCACGTCACAAAAACACAACCTGAACAAATATGAACATTTTAAATGTCTAAGTTCACCAATATTCTGCCTGTTAAATGTTTTGTGTATTTGTTGATCCACTGTGATCTGTATGTTGTAACTTATGTGTAAAAGACAGAATATTGGTAAAATTGCATTGACATTTTTCAGTTCAGATTGTTTTAAAGAATAGTAGGTAGATGCAAACTTTCATCACATAATTTTGCTTTTTTCACTCTAAAACAGAGGAAAGTTTAGAGTTATTATTTCTCTGGTCCGGCCTACTTCAGATCAAATTTGGCTTCATGTGGAACTGAACTAAAATGAGTTTGACAGCCCTGCTTTACAGTAACTCCTACCCCTCCCTGCCTATTTTCAAAAAGCTCTTGAAGACCCAGCTGTTCAGAGCCCCTCCTGTCCATGCACTTCCAAACGTTCAGTGTTTGAATGGATTATAATTTTTATTCTGTTTTTTTTTTTTTTTACTGTACAGCTGTTTTGTCTTTTTAATCCTTGTATTTTCTTTACTTTGGCTTGTATTTGTTCTGTACAGCACTTTGGTCCCCTGTGGTTGTTGTAAAGTGGTTTACAAATAAAGCAGAGCTTCATTGTTAATCTTCTCCTAAGTCACTTTGGGGAAAAAGCATCTGCCAAATGCGTACATGTAACTCCTGTACTGCTTGCGCTGTCTACAAAATTCAAACGGCGTCGGAACACTGAGATCCTCAACTTTCCCACATTTAAGTGCTATTCAGACTGGATTAGTTTGACATGGACACCTGGGCTAATGCCACTCTACCACAGGACTTCAGCAATATTAACAGCCAATTCGCACAGGACAAATATCAGTAAAACTACAAGTGGGAGGGGTCAATCATTCACGCGCTGCCGACCCCTCCTGCCGTCATGTGCATATGACGTTGCTTCCTGTTTTCACTGACGAATATTAATATTGTCAATCAACTGGATGATTAAGCGACTTCTGCCTCAAATTCACTAGTCTTTACATACTTCGTGTCGCTTTTCCAACTGAGCAAAATGAAGCACCGTACTTACATTTCAGACAAATATCCAAGTAATGAGGACTTAAGATGATTACTAGCTCGGATTCTAAATATAATTCTCCAACTATCATTACATATACGCTGATACCAGATGTAACATGAATAGAAAAGATGACAGCTAATGAACTGACAGACACTGACTGTAGTGCTTCAGGAAATAATTGCGGAGATGGTAGGTTACATTGTTTTTTATGCTTAATTTAAAGTCACTGACATGTTTACTCCAGTCGTTTCATTCACTTATGTTGGACATCTTTCCTGACAGATACTTCCACTGAAATGTGATCCTCAGACAGCCTTTTTATAGTTCTCTCTGCCATTTAAGAGGAATAAATATGAGCTAAATGCATCTCGGATCACTGAAAACCGCTGGAGCTGCTTTCATTGAACGTTCTTTGGGCTCTTCATCTGATGGAAATGTCTACACTTCCAGCTGTCAAGAATTCACTTCATTAATTTGTCTATGCAATGAAGAGAGAATGATTAAAAAAACTGCGCCCACACACATCTATTGGAAGCACTAGTGTATGTTGACGAGCTATTATATACTGTGAAGCATCCACGCTCCGTCAGCTCAAAGTCTTGACCGGCTTTTACATCAGTCGGCTCACGATGCTGCTGATGATCATCAACCAGTCACCAGATGGATGCACATTTGAAATTCATATATCCAGTCTAAAAATATGCCCTGTTTGCATCACTCTGGTGTATCTCTGGGGCTCCTGCAGCATCAGATCAATGTCTGTGTAAAGAGATGTTGCAGAAATGCGTCGTATTTTCTGGTTTCCTGTGTTTGTCACCATCTTTAAATCACAAGAGGGAATCATGATCAGTTAACAAATCAGTCAAATGGTGTGAAGGGGGCGGAGAAAGAAAGAACCGGCAAACATCTGACGCATCAAATATTCACAGATGTCTTCCTGTACTCATTAATTCTAGAGGGGATTTTGTTTTTCAATTTAAGTGATGTCAAGAAACGCACAAAAATAGGACAGAAAACAAAAAGGAAACATGTTTTATACAGTCGTGCTCCTAAGTTTCCATCCCCTGACTGTGCATGGAACGGTCTCAGATGTTCCAACAGGACAGTGACCCCAAACATAAGGCCAAGTGGAGCTGTCACTGGAACAGCAGAACAAAGTGCAGGTGAAGGAGTGTCCATGTGAGTCTGCT
>JAPQRP010000024.1:2307653-2322527 GCA_037367295.1 Apogon hyalosoma
GGCCTTAGGTTTGGGCTCATTGTCATGGTGGAACATCCCAGACCGTCCATGTGCGTTCAGTCAGAGGATGGAAACTTAGGAACACAACGGCATGAGCACAGAATAAAGAATGAAACACAGACACTGCTTTAAAATGTTAATGTGCATAAAAATAGCTTTATTTCCAATAATAAATCAAAACCTGCATGCAGAAACCAATGATTCATTGGCTTCTCCACTCCATTGGTGATTCACATGTGGTGTTTGTGACATTAAGCAGCAGAAAAAAAATATCTCTCCCATGCTAAGTGACCAGAGCCGGAGCTGATTACCACTGGAAACCCTTTGACATGGCTCTATTCTAGATCAGCGTACCCTGCTCCAGATGGCAGACCTGCAAAGTTTTCACTCAAAAATACACCCAGTTGAGTCCTTTGTTTCGAGCTGCCAGATTTATCTAATCACAACGGCACCAGAAGGATCCGTACTCTGTCTCGGGCCGAGGTCAGTTGACGTTTCCTCAAAAACAATCATTTTCTTGATTAGATTTGTTTTTAATGAGAAGGACCAGTAGGGCAGAACAGAATTACAACTTAAAAATGCATACAACTTTTTGTTTTTTTAATCAGTGATCCCCATTTTTAACGTCATAGCATTAATAAAAAACACCGTTCCTCCAATTTCAACTAGTAATCAACCCCGGTCTGCTACTGGCAACATGGCTCATCGGCACAACATCCCCTGAACGACGAGATGAACACCAACCACATAAGCAATCCTTCTACAACAACAAAAGAAAACATAAATACAAAAGCAAAACAAAAAAAAGTCTAAAAGATAATAGAAACTCTTACAAAATAAAAAGTTTCAAAACTATTTGCCTCTGAAAATCTCAAACTAGTGTATATAAAACTTTTAAAATCACATATACAACAGCTTAAAAAGGGGGAAACACCCCAACCTGAAAGAAGGCAATAAAATAATTTGACAGTTAAATTAATACAAAAAAAGGGAACAAGTTGATCTATTGAAAAAAAAACAAAAAACACTGGAGAACAATGAGAGGAGGCGAGTTAGTATTAGCATTGGTAGTATCAAAAACAGATTTGTCCACTGTGAGCCAACTGTTATGACATTTACAGTAAATCACATGAAAGTTACTGCTGGGGGACACAAAGAATAAAACATTTGGCATTTAAATATTTGGTAGATATTTTTTCTTGCCAGGATGTGGCTAAGTACCATGCTTTTTTTCTCTTACATTTTTCAAACCTATGGCTATTTACAAATCCTTGGTGTACCAGTCTGTGCTGCGATAACTACCGTGTTCAGCTACGAAATGTGAGCATTATCATGGCTTTAGCGATCGCTCATAGACCCCATAATAATGAGAAAAACAAACAAACAAAAAAACAACTCAACTGTTGGTGTAGCTTATCGATATAAACCCCATGATTTAAAAAAAAAACAACAGAAAGCACTGTTGGTTTGCCTGAAAAGCACAGGATCCAAAAATGACCAGTTTCTCTGATCACAGAGCTTAGATTCCAAACATGAGCTAAATTAACAGATTTTTGTCCTGTTTAGGGATAAGAAAAGCTGAACCTCAGCGGCCAAACAGACACATGGACGAAGGTCAGCAGCTACAGCTGACACAGAGTTTTGTGTTCACTGCAAAAATCTAACTCTGACCCAGTGTGTTTGTGTCATTTCTGGTCCAAATATCTCATCACACTTAAAATCAGACAGAATCACCTACAGAGGAACTTTTCAGTGAGATATAAGAACTGATTTATAGACAATAGATCTGGAAAATCTGAACAAGATCATTTTCACTAGTTCCACTGGCAGATTTTTTTTTTTTTTTGCTTATTTTAACTTATTTTTTTTGCTGAATTCAAGATTTTTTTTCCGGTATTAATTCAAGGTATTTTTTCTTAATTCAAGATTTTTTTGGCCCAATTCAAGATTTTTTTTTTTGCTTTATTCAAGCAAATAAATCTGCCAATGGAACAAGTGAAAATGATCTTGTTCAGATTTGTTCAATCAGATTTTCTAGATCTGTTTATAAATCAGTTCTTCTATCTGACTTAAAAGTTCCTCTGTAGGTGATTCTGTCTGATTTTAAGTGTGATGAGATATTTGGACTAGAAATGACACAAATACACTTGGTAAGATTTGTGTTTTTGTTCCAGTGTGTCTGTGTGTGCTTTTATTGTGGAATGTAGGTGTGTCAGTCTGTTGGAGTTCACCATAATAACAGAAAACAAACCTGGAGGCACAGCGGCAATTACTATAGTGGTAAAACATATCGCAGGCTTTTGAAGTACGCGTCAAAGGAGGACAGCACTTTGCAACGCAAGTACCCGGTGTGTGTTTGTTTGACTATGTGACCTGGGTCGTACAGTACTTGCAAATTCTTGTTCCGGATTAGTTTAGCTTATCTGGTGCTACGTGCCAGACTGAGGGACTTTCATCACATAAGGAGATACAAGAACATGCCACAAGGTTTAAACAATCAATTCATTGTCAGTTTAATGACCTCAAATTCACAACAAAAACTAAATCAGCGTAGGCTCCGCTCATTAACCACCTCTGGCAGATGAAAAAACCATGAACAAACCGATCTGCAAATACTGCATGACCCCTTCTGTTTATCTGTGTGTCAGTGCAGGGCTGGTACGAATACAAAGGAACAAATGTTATCCAAAGACAGCGGCTTATGTTGACACAACTCTCAATAAAAACAGATTCATGTGAGTTTATTTCTTTCCCATCATAATTGAACCTTTAATACAAAAATCTGAAATCTCTCTGCTTTACAAGAAGTTGTTTTTTTTTCCTTAAAAAAACTCAACTTAAAATTCATACGCTACAGCAAAGTGAGAAGCTGTAGAGCCGAATCAGAGTCCGAGAATCAGAGGGACACGTGGAGAAGAAAAGGGGTTGATAAAACGAAGGGGAAATAAATAACTGGACTGTTAATGTGTACCATACTAAGACAAAAAAAACAACAACAACATTGCACAGTGTTAGTGTTTTTAACTGGAAGTTTGGGAAAGAATGCAGAAACGAACAGATGAAGAAGAGTTAAAGTTCTCCGCGTCCTCGGCTGTAAGTTCTGTTGTTTTTTTCTCTAGACATGGGGGACAAAAAAATAAAAATACAACAAAAAAACGTCACCGTGTGCCGAACTGTGGCAGTTGAAATAGTCCCCTCTGTGCTGCTCCTTTTCCTTGTTTGACAAAACCGAAAGACGGGGACGAGAGGACCGACGAAGCCTCTGATTGAATTTAAAAAAAAAAAAAAAAAGCACCAATAAAATTAGTATCTATCAGGTAGGAGGAGTCAAGTCAATCGATTGTGTTGTTGGGGCTTCTCTCCTGATTCGCTGAATGTCACTTCACTGACCAACCAGCTGCGTGGGTCAGAGGGGAAGTGAGGAGGATGAGGAAGAGGAGGAGGAGGTATGATGATGAAGATGATGAGGCACTGTGAGGCCGAGTGACGGCCCGTGATTGGTTTTTAGAGGAGGTTACGGGTCAGAGGTGTGTGTTTGTGTGTGCGGAGGTCAGAGTCTATGCGTAGATCTCTGTGGTGGGGGCTTTCTTGTAGATGGGCTTCTTCCCCAAATCATAGCTGCCCTCGTCCTTCTTCTTCATGCGGTAGATGAGGAGGAGGATGAGGAGAACGGCGAACATGAGGCCGACGGCGCCTCCTGCGATCAGAGCTGGAGGAGACAGAAGAGGAATCAAAGGTTAGTGGAGGAGAATGAAGGACAAACAGCGGAGTAACATGAGGAAGTTCACAACGGTTCAAGGAGACGATCAGTGTCTGATATAACTGTAAAGGCAGACGGTCATCGGGGGCTTTGGGTCCGTCTGGTGGACCAGTGTCAGGGTGCGCCACTGCATTTAACAACAACACTCCAAGGTTACAAGGATTTTCCATTATAGTTTAGTTTGATTTAGTTTGGACTTTTTTCTCCCTGAAAGTAGATGATCTGAGGACGGACACTGACCTGCCAGGACCTCTGTCTTGGTGAAGATGCTGTCCTCGGTGGCGTGGGACATGAGGACGTTGGATGGGTACTCGTCGCTGGGCTCGATGCCGTTTCTCACCACGGGGATCTCATTGTTGTTCTTGATGAGCTCCTCCTCGTTGACCGTCGGCCTCACCGGGCGCTCCACCTCCGGGATCTTATTGTCGATCACATCAGGCTGAGAACGCAAAGACACGGAACAGGATTAAAAACTACTGTATTCAGGTACACGGCAGACTTAAGTTCCCAAATATCCTCATTCCTCACCTTCACTGATGGCTTGTTCTCTCTTTTAGGAGCTGCAGTTGTTGCTGTGGGAGGAAAAAGACTTTTGAGTTCATTTCCATCATATAAGGAATTTCAGAGACATTTCTGTTTAAAGGTTCGACAGGACCAACCTCCGTCTCCAGATCCAGAGAACTCATCCTCGTCATCGTACAAGTCGGTTAAGTAGTCGCTGTCGTCGTCGTCTTCATCATCTGTGAAGCCGAAGTCGGAGCCATTCTGCGAGTCTCCAGAGGACTCTAGGTCGTCTGGATGCGTCGACATGGCAACCTTCTGTGTCGTCTTCATGGGCATCCATGTCTCCGTCTCCCTCACCTGCTAGGACACCAGACAGAGCAGGGGTCAGAACGGGGGACATTTCTTAAATTAAGGAGCTGCGTGGAACGTTTACTAGAGCTGCACAACATATCGTTTGAGCGTTGTCATCACGATGTACGTGTGTGCAATAGTCACATCGCATGTCCTGCGACGTAGGAGGCAAATGAACTCGATGTGTTCTCATCTAATTTAAAAAGTACCTGACACACACTGCACAGCCATCCACCAATCACAAACGTTCTTAATCAGTTTGGAGTGAGTCGCTGGTAACAACACTGAAAAATCAGCAACGAACGAGAGAAAAATCACCATGAACAAAGACTTGGTGCCAAAAAGAAAAGCAACATCAGTTATGTGGAATTATTTCAGCTACAGAAAGATGAAACTGAAACAGGTGTTCTGTGTCGACACAACAAGAGGAAACAACTCATTTATTTGACATTCACAACAGCGCCACACAGCTATTATATCCCCGAGTAGTTTTTCATATCGCAGGGTTAAAAAAAATAAAATCACAAAGTCCGTTTTTTCCAATATTGTGCAGCTCTAACGTTTCCAGAACCCCGATTGTATCCACACGGTAAAGCCATCATGAATCACAGTTCATCAGCCCCACCGGTCATTATGGCAGGTACCCAGCCATCATTTGGACTTTATTTTTTACTCCAAACCACAGATTTCTGGTTACTGGAACAGAGAAGTCTCTTGGTTTGAGTGTAACATTTAGGGATATGATCAGCAAAGCAAAAAGTGGAAAAACAGTTATTACCCACTCCAATTGCATGGTAGTCGCACGGTGCGAGACGACCGGAAATCCTGACAAAACTAAACCTACGTATTACTAACCAGAAAGAACACTGAAGATACCACCACCGAGGCTGCAGCGTCATCTGCATCGGTTATTTTAGTAACTCAAAAATCTACGTTTCTCAGCATTGTTAAATTCGCCCCAAAGCTTCTACTTGTTCAGTGACGCGTGTTGAAATACCAGGAGACAAGTTAATGAACTCCCATCACTGCTCTCCCCGCTGCTGATGCCACACACCGAGACAAAAACAAAGGTTCGGGAAGAAAAGCCAAAATTAGTTGGCGACAGTCGTTGCCACAACTGCTGTGGTGTTTGTCTCTGCCTGTTGTTCCCAGACATTAGAGGGTATGATGGGAAATATAGACAGATGTGTAAAAAGCATCCATGTTAAAGGAGCAGCTCAAAGGAGTGACAGAAAAAAGTTCTCAGATCTGGTTGGGAAGAGTTTGTCGAGCGTGTGAGTGCGGGTTGTGTTACTCAGATAGCCATCAACGTGCTGAATGTAAAATCAGCACTAAGTCAACAAAACGCATTACTCATCCTTTGGCCTGGAGAACGACTGCAGAAGCCAGAGTGGTTTCCTGTTCACACCTTTCAGAATGAGACAACCGGGATGTGATCACTTCACCTCTTGTGTTACTACTAGGGCTGCACGATTTTGGCCAAAAATAAAATCCAGATTTTTTTCCTCTAAAAACTTGATTTTCAATTTCAATTTTTGGGTAAAACTATAAAAGACAATATGAAGATAATTTTGTCTCTTTATTATTCAAGCAAAGGAAAAAAAGGCAAACAAAAAAATCTAAATTTGAAAATAAAAATGGAGGTTTCCAAATTTTTGAGCTTAAAAAAAAAAAAAGTTTGTGTTCTCATATTCTTTCATTTAAAATCTGAAACTTCTGCTGCAGGCCAAATCATTTTGTCATTTTAAAAGTTTTGTTTGCAAGTGCAAAGGTTTTACACCTCTAAAAAATTTGACTTGTAAGTTCAACTGAACGTGATGGGCGGGATCTACACAAGCAGAAGCGGTGGATTTCTGTTGGTAGCTTGCTTTAGATTCAATCAAATTTTATTTATATAGTGCCAAATCATACCAAAAGTTATCTCATGACACTTTACGTATAGAACCAGTCAAAACCTAACCCTCAAGCCAATTTACAGAAACCAACAGAATCCTCTAGGAGCAAACACTAGCGACTGGTGACAGTGGGAGGATAAACTCCCTTCAACAGCACAAACCTGGAGCAGACCCAGACTGTGGAGGGTGGACGTCAGACAGGACCAGGTGGACTGACGGGGCTGCTGGTGCCTGGTCCTCCCACCCACCTGAACACGGTGGGAACTGCGAAGGGAACACGCGCTGGACGCAGAGCCCCGACACCAGCGTCATGAAATCAATTTGACGACTGCTGTTTATTAAAAATCGTCCTAATCAAAAAATCTGATTTCGATTTAAAATCGATTAATCGTGCAGCCCTAGTTACTACTGCGAGTGACTGAAACCAATGGCTTTAATACTTTCATCAGCTCAAACGCTGCTGGTCATTTTCTACAGGCTGGCAAATCGTGTTATCTGCCTGTTATTTCAGCTTATCAGAAGAGAACACACTCCACATTTAGCTTCAAACTGTAACAATCGCAACTCTGTGACTGTAAAAAATTATGACTCAGTGAACAGTAGGAGACGACTCGAATGCCACTACAAATTAGCAACATGATTTAAGTGTAGACGAGCGCAGGGGTGTGCAAGATAAAGCGATCTGCATGTGGTCCAAGAGGCTTACGGCGTGGGGCTGATGAAGGCCACTCACCACTGTCTCTGTAATCACTGTGAAACTTAACATAATGAAGAGACATCAATCTCCTTTAATCACATTAGCACACTTAATTTCATTGACCATTTGCTCAGTAAGCAGTGTGAATGGGATTAAAACACAGGGCTGTTGAATGTGGACCAAACCCACACACACTTAATAAGCCTTAATGCTACACCAAACAGAGGGTCCTGGAGGGAAAATGAGGTGAGAAAAGCTTAAGACGAAGACTTTAATATGTGTGAAGTCACCCACAATATATCGACGCAATCCAGTGAAATAACCAGATGTTGGTTCTGACCGTCATGGAAGCAGACCTAACCGACACCAAACCGATCACATGCAGGTACTACGACGGGCAGACGGATAAGGACGGGCACTTCAACCATGTGAGCTGATAAAAACAGTCAGTCCTTGTGCTTTGTTGAGCAGAAATGCAGGAAAGACTCTAGATCAGGGGTATCAAACATGCGGCCCAGGGGCCAAATGTGGCCCGCCAAAGGTTCCAATCCGGGCCGTGGGATGAATTTGCAAAGTGTAAAAATTCCTCAGTCAAGGCTGTGGAACTCATTTTAGTTCAGGTTCCACATCCAGACCAATATGATCTACAGTCAAATAAGAACAGAAGAACCGACAACAATAATGACTCCAGATTTTCTTCTCGGTTTGATGTGAAAAAAATATCACGCCGATAATGACAACTTCAAATTTTTATCTTTGTTTTAGTGCAAAAAAATAACATTAAATTATAAAAATATTGACATTTACAAACTATCCTGTAACAATAAAACGTGAATAACCTGAACAAATATGAACAACCTGAAATGTCTAAAGAAAATTCAGCCCAATTTGAACCGTTTTCTGCTTCTGTTACTGTTTTTGTAGATCTGATCCATAATGCACATGGAGAAATGATAAACTGAGGCAGAATACTGTTAAAACTGCACTTATTTTTCTTAACAATTTTACATTTTTTCAGGTTATTCACACCGTTTTTGTTTGGATAGTTTATAAAAGTAAGTATTTTCATAATTTAACGAGTTTTTTTTGCACTAAAACAAAGACAAAAATGTGGAGTTGTTATTATTTTACTGGTCCGGCCCACTGGAGATCAATTTGGGCTGAAAGAAGACCCCTGCTCTAGACTGAGGAAAAACAGACCAAGTGTTTTCTTTCTTTTTTCTTTTTATATAACGTCTCTTTTACTCAGAACAAAAGCTGACCACAAATCCCATTGGAATCGTGCCTGGGCATCCCACAACATCCTCACTCTCACACAGAGACACACACTAGGAGTCCTCCTCATAATTACTTCCATCTGAGTCTTGTAAGGGGGTCTTAATTTCGAGGGTTAACTAGTGGCTGAGCCTACCCCGGGGCCTCCCTGCAGTATGTGTGTTCTCAGATGCTCGGCATAGTAACGGTGTGTGCTTGAAGGTAATCCCCTCTGCCTCGCTCTTTAAAAGTAGCCTATATGACTTAAAGAAGGGGAGGGGATGCCCCGTTGGAACTGCACAGATGCTCAAAACAAGGGCGGCCATTTTGCTGTTAGCGTGTGTCGGACTCCCGTACTTCCTCTGCTCTGGATCGTCCAAAGTTGTAATGTTTAAAGCACATCCTCCACTATTTTGGCTTCTCCAGACTCCGCCTACCCTTTCTCATTTGTGTTACGCTGCATGTGTGTGTGTCTTTTTACCCAAGACTGACAAAGGAACACAGTTTCAAAGCAGGTTTAAATCCTCTATTATGTCCTCATTTAAACCCTATGCATGGACACAGGGGTGCTGTGATCTGTTGTGTGTGTCTCAGTGTGTGTGTGCATGCCTTTGGGAGTGTGTGTACCTAATCCTAAGCCGTAAAATGGTGACTATTGGCTCTTCATTTCCTTGCTGCCATTCAGATGGAGGCTGACTGCCGCTGCGTGCTGGAACAAGCCCTCTGAGTCACATTATAGGAATCGTACTCATTCAGAACATAATATGGATTCATCTGAGTCAAGCTTACTCAGCCAGCATGACTCATGTTCAGGCTTTTTTGTGGTTAATGCCAATATTCTACAATCAGCTCCCCAGGGCACATTTTCTTTTGCGGCTTTAAAAACTATCATGCCTTAAACCAACACTTGTAAGCACATACAGTGACTAGTACAAGTACAGATGCGTGGACTGCCCCGACCCTCTACTGTGTTTGTTAGTTTTTGTGATAGCTGAAAATAGCCCTGTAACATCTGAAAAAAGGTAAACAAAAGTCCTGAGAATGTGTTGGTCTTCCATGTGGAGTCAAAGCCTATATATTTAGTATCCTGTGGTGTCAGCAAACCCCTGCTTCTGGCTTCCCCCCGACTGTGAAGCCCACTGATGTAGGATGAAAGTTTGTTGGAAGAGGCTTGGTGGCCAAGCTGCTCCAAAACAAACCAGCATACCATCTTCCAGGCTGACTGAAACCTGTCCCAACAGGCAGGTACTATATCCAGTGAGACGGGGAGAAAACAGATCAGAAGATGAAGGATTTTTGTGTTATTTTTAAGAACTGATGACCAACACTTTACGATCAGGGACTGTGTGGAAAAACACTGTTCCAAATCCATGAATGCATTTGAGATTACAAACCTAAAAAACCAACACAAAAACAACAGAGAAAGAATCTGATGGCCTCCAGTTCACATGAATAAAAGCTGCACCAGCCGCAAAATGTACTACATGCTTGTATGACAGCGGTGATGCAGTGATTTTGGACAAAAATATGTGAAAATATAAGACACGCTTTTAACCAGCCTGAACTAGAGGAGAGAAAAGAAAGACAAGCCTGGACCCGGTGCCTGAACAGTGGTTATGTAACCAAGTCAATATGAAAATCAGCTCTTATGGTGATCCTACCATGCCTGAATGAAGGCCTGTCTGGAGGGCTGCACCCAAACGCCTTCAGCCACGGCCTCCTGCTGCCACTGGACTTTACTTTGTTTAGGATTTATTCTGTGAGCTAAATTGTATGGATGTTGTTCATACTTAGATTACATAAACCGGGATTTTTTTTTTTTGAAGCAAAATGTCTTTTGAAAAAGACACTAGTCACTTTTCCATTGACCCTCAAATTGAGCAGAAAAATTTACCTAATGGAAAAATGACAATTTCGCCAAAACTCTTGTTTTTCTATTAAAAGTTTTTGTTCTTGCAAGAGGTGGTTTTTTTGGGTGTAGCGTAATTGGTATATCACCAAAACTGCAATGGAAAGAACTTTTTCCACAACTAGAGTCACGTGAATAAAAACATGTTGACAGATGTTACAACAGGAGAAGAAGAAGAGTTTCAAAAGAAACATGTGGGTATGTGTGGACACACCAGGAAACCACATCATTTTAGAATTTAGTAGGAGACAGAGGGGGACTATAGAAGAATAATGAATATATCTGTAAATCAACACCATATTTACATTCGTCGCTATGTTTATGGAATGACTTTTCGTGTCATCTCACGATAATAAACAAGTCATCAGATTTGTGATTTAATGGAAAAACCAACATTACGCACTTCTGTTTTATCGACATTTAGTAAATATTGGTAAAGTTTTGCACAGATGTCCGATGGAAAAGCAACTACTTGCTGCTAATGAAAAGACAGAAATTCCTAAATACTTTCAAAATAATTTAATCTCCTGTCTGTGTATCTTACAGGAACAGCTTAGACACCCTTATATCTGGCTTTATGTGTTCAAAACAAACAGCCCTGATGGACTCAAACACAGCCTGACTACGTGCTCGCTCTCACAGCAGCTTCAGGTTCAGAGGGAGACCACGAAACCAACGCAAAGCCCTACTGAAAATCCTCGGGACTAGGGGATATTGATACGTATAGCACATCCCATGCATATCACATCTTGTGTTCTAAGAGAATCTGCAGCGTACTTCTTTTTTTTTTTTTTTTAAATTTTTGTGCATAAATATCAACCTGAAAGTACTTGGCCATGTCATTTGTCAGCAGTGAAAGCCATTTTTGCCTGATATTTTTGTAGTGATTTAATACCTCTTCTATTCTGCTTAATATGAAGCAGCTCATAAACAGTCAAATGTGGGTTGCAGCCAAAGCAAAGAATTAAGTTAACCACATGGATTTGAGGGATTTCCGTTTTGTGGCGTTAATACAGAACAACAACAAATAAAACTGCCAGACACACTGGCACAGTGTCACATACTTTGTATCATATCACTGGCCTTTCATTAAAAAAAAACCCAAAAACAAAACCTGGCCTAAAAATACAGGTTGTTCTGTATTCTTGGTGATGATACTTTTAAAAAAAAAATCAATGTGCATCACTTTTAAATGTTCATGTTTCTCTTATCATCCTTATCTGAACCTCACCCCAATTAATGTTTGAGAGGAAATAGAGAACTGTTTAATGAAAGGCTCTTATTTCACATTAAATTAAAGACAGTCAGAGGTAGATGACCATCTGAAGTGATCTGATAAAAATGAAGCAGCACTGATTAAAACCTACCTAATATGATTAATGAGGATAATGTGAAAGACAGAAGAAGGATGATCCTATACACCCTGCCTGATACAATTAGACTTGCCACATGAGTTGCCATTTTAACCCATAAAGACCCAATGCTACTTTTGTGGCAGTTCCCAAATATTTTTTTCTCTATTTCTACCTTTCTTAACTGATTTATCACCAGTTCTTTTTTTTTTTTTTTCAAATATTATCCTCTGTATTTTTTTGTTGTAATTCATGTATTTTCTTATATTTAATCCATAGATCATGTAAATGTTCATGAAAACTCAGTAAATTCAAAGTTGATTATATCAAAACAGAGAAAAATGAAGAAACAGTTACTTTTTCAGCAAAAATATTGCTAACTGACTGTAAAAACAGGTGTGTCCATCCACTGTCACTGATCCAACTCCATGGGTTTTACTGGTGAATCAATATTGTAGAAGATGACGGTGTTTCCACGGTAACTACGGAGCCTCTGAACGTCCAAATATGATCATATCTGATGACCATGAAAAGATGAAGAACTGTATTTACATCAACTACTGACATGTATTGATAGGATTAGTGGATCAACAGGTATTAAACAGTTTAGATCTCTAAATGGTTTGTGTCACCGGGGGCTGTTTGGGTCTTTATGGGATAAAAACGTACCTTTTTTCGACAGTGTTCTGTTGAGCTGTGTGTGTGCATGTGCGAGTTTACGTGTGTGTACATGTGATTGTTTAATTGCAATTGCACTCTCTTTTTATGATTTTTTATTTTTTTTTAAAGTTATATATCTGTTGTGAAGCACATTGAGTCTGCCTTGTGCGGGACATGATTTACCTGAATTCAAATTAAATATGTATTCTCTTCTGTTGTAGATTTAGCAATGATTTCACTGAAAAAACTTTTTTGTTTGTTTTCTTGCGGAAACATTATGTTAACTGTAAATAGGCTTAGGCAAAATAAGTCTGTACTTCAGCCTAAACCCTTTAGGTCGCAATGTATATGGAACAATGGATATGTTGTGTTTGTTTGTTGTTTAAAGTAATTAACGACCGAATGAACTACTACTACTACTACTACTACTACTACATGTTTTCTGTGGATGAAGTTGAATTGAAAATATCCTGCCTTTTGCTGTAGGTCTGGTCTAAGAAAGAAGGTGGTCCAAACTTAACTGGAAAAAGGACATGCACTTGTCTACTTTTATTACTACTAGTAACATTTGGCTAAGACAAAAACAACTTTATAACGTATGGCTACACTAACCAGCACAGGCTACAGTTCTTAAAACACTAAAAACTAGTGTGGAAGGTTGTGTCCGTCCCTTCCCATCCTGCCACACACTTTAGGTTCAGTCCAGACTGCAGCGGCAATTGTCCGGTCTCGTCCTTGTTTATCCTGCCCATCTCAGCGTGGAAGTCCTAAACTTTGCAGTCCCCAATTGTCCACATTCCCTGAAAGGCAGTCTGTCAAGACACCCGCCACCCAGCCTTTGGGTCTGTCCCTTCCATTGACACCAAACAATGCCCGTGGACGCCTCAAGAGCATATCAATGACCAAGGTAACCGGGGATAAGCCTCGGGCAGCCTCCCTTCATTAAACTGCCGAAACAATCCCTCCATCTGCCGACACAGAGAGAGGCATCTGTTCCATTCACACAGTGGCGTGGAGGAGGTACGAACTATGAAAAGGAAGAAAAGAAACACCAGCGCGCAGGAATGTGCTTCCTTATTCTTTGTAATGTCCAGCATCTCTTGACCTTCAGGGAAAAAGATGATTATTGTAGTGCTTTAAACCTTTTTCACACTTTTCATATTCACACACCTTCTAGGTCAGATATAAACAAAGCGGCAGAGATAAACTACAATGGGTTGCATAATTTGACAATATCTGACACCAAATACAATGCGTTTCATTTCTTCTTTGTGGGCCCTTTCCAGATTTCACTTCCTCAATATTTTACCCTGTACATCATTTCCTCCTCCCGCTGGGTGATACTGGACCAGGCTGGATTTGACCTATGTATTGTGTCGATCAGCTGGTCAGATGCACTTGCGACCCCTGATCAGCCAAAGGACGTACACTTTTGTCAGATTAACCTACAAGGGTTTAGTTTAGGAGCCGCAAAAGACAGGTTCCATTGTGGGCGTCAACATTCTGCCCTACATAAGTCACGGGGTCTGACTTCTTTGCCTTAAAGGCCTGGTTTGCCCTTTAATAAACACCTGGAATAGAACCGCTCCATGCAGCACACATACAAAAACCACACCTGTTCTAACAATCTGGCTCTAGATTCCTTCTACCTACACCCGGTCTATCTATAGCAGTTTTTCCACCTACCAGCACCATGTGAGACTCTATGGCAACAACGCACAAACAGAAATCACAGCAGTTTGACCCCAACAACTTACAGACAGAACCTGGGCTTCAGACAGAGTGGAGAAGGCAGACGTCCTGGTTCTGGGACAATAGTCTACAATCAAGCTTTCTTCTGTGTATGTCATCTCATGATAATGCTGGATTATGGATACACATATGCCAGTTTTTTGGTTTGTTTCTTTTTTTTTTTTAAGTTACTAATCTACTTTTGGGCCAAGGAAGCAAATAAATCAATTCTAAAACTGACCGTTTCAAAGTCTTTCAGCCATTCATCAGTGTTCACGAACGTGCTCAGACTCAGCCATGTAAATCTACAAAAATAATATTTAATACACGTTTAACACAACAGACAAACATCAACCTCTGGGTAAATTACAATAATCTGCACCAAACTTAAATTTTTGGGTAGGTAATTACTTACTTATATTTTCAGGAAAATGTATTTTAAGCTGAGAAAAAATTTTTGAGAAATGTTTTATGAGTGTGAATGCTTGTAAAGTGACAGTTTAGTGCTGTCATTCTGGTTCATTTTATAAACTCTATAAATAAACTACATTTATTCAAATATAATAGTCAAATATCAGTGTATTATTTATGTCATATTCTAAACACACAGTGAACATTAATAAATGCATATATCTATGCTAAATACATGTGAATATAATGTTAATATTTGTATGTTGTAAATATTGTAAATAAATGTATATGATATTGATAATTGAAATCAAACTGTTTAATTGGATATTTCCTTTTGTTGTCCATCTGTG
>JAPQRP010000024.1:2710862-2724246 GCA_037367295.1 Apogon hyalosoma
GTCACATAAATATGGATGGAATCACTTTTACACAAAGACAGTCTAATCTAAACTATAGGACAGGAACTGTAACACAAACTAACACTATACTTGGGCAAGGGATTAAAAGTGCACAGCATGTTTTATTAATATATATATATATATATATATATATAGATAGATAGAGCGAGCGCATTGATGGTCTAGTGTTGATATTGAAAGGTGGATTCAGTTTCAGTCGTGTAGACCACCACTGAAGGCCTGGATGTGAAATACAGCCCACCACTGTGTCTAGACTTTGAATTCAGAGTGGAAGTTGTTTTCTGTAAAATCCTGCCAGTATTTTCTTAATTTGACTCTTATCAGAGCTTCTAGTTTTGGCATCAGCTGCTTACACTT
The DNA here is from genome assembly GCA_037367295.1 of Apogon hyalosoma. NCBI lineage: Eukaryota > Metazoa > Chordata > Actinopteri > Kurtiformes > Apogonidae > Apogon > Apogon hyalosoma. The sequence continues at coordinate 2,711,241 of JAPQRP010000024.1, forward strand.
AGTGCATGGAAAGCAGGCATCTCCTATTTTCCAGGTGACACCATGGCCGTTCTGACCCGTTAACATGGGTGCGCAAATGGACTTCCATGAACACGCATCGACGGTCTGCATACCTGACATGTCCAGCATAGACAAAGACAGTGTTTACTGCCTTTACTGTTTCCTGTAATATCTGACAGTAGAGGAACACACAGTCCGCTCCCCAGTGTCAGGGGCTGGAGGACTTGGTTGGTTTCAAAAGCAAAAGGAACAACATCACTTTAAAATGAAGAATGAAATGCTGAGTAAGACTGAACTAAACCCAAAGTCTGCATGGTTCTGATCCGGCAAGAGAGAGAAAAAAATAAGTGCTGTCACTTTACTTCAAAATGTACTTACAATAAGTTTTTTCTCTCTCTCTCCCTTTTCTCTGGTTATCTGCCTTTCTTTTCAGTGTCCGGACATAAAACAGAAATATTTTTTGGCGCTTAGAGCAGACAACAGATGCACATGTACATATGATGTGAATGCCTGGTATTGAATGTCAGTTTAAAAAGTTAAATAAATAAATGTACATACAAAATGTCTTAAATCTTACAACTTTAAACTGTAGAGCAGGACAAACGATCCCTGAAAGGCAATATGTGAATGTGACTGTTTTTGAAGCAGCAGAAAGGTTAAAGGTGTCGAACACATGGGGTCATTTCAGTTCTCCACAAGCTGTGGTTCCTGACCTTTGGCTGGACGAGTCACTGCTGCACTCTTTAATTTAACACTTCTTCCTCACACTGACCTAAAACTGAACCACACACACACACACGCACGCACACACACAGGTCAAAGGTCAGTATATCCCGTCCACCTCCAGACCAGTCTTGAGGTTAAAGGATCAGTCTGCTGTGTGCTTCTGCTTCTGTCAGGAAAACTGATTTGTAAAATGAATTCATTGCTGGTGTTCATCAGGATTTTGTGAGTCTTTAAACTCAACACATGGATCCTGTGAAACATATTCAGCTGCAATTTAGCGTCAGGTTAGCCTTCACAGTGGAATATAAATAAATAAATGAATAAACAGTACTTCCAACTGGGACTTTTTACTTACTTCAGTGTTCCAGTCAGTGAATATTTCAGTGGAAAAGTTCTGAAAAAGTCTCAAAGCTGGACGGTTTGTTTCCCGTTCCTCAAAGTGTCTTTTCATTTGCATATTAGGTCATGTGACTGTAATGTCATGAGGTTAAGGGTTCATTCAGGGTTCCCATACGTCCTGGAAAACCTGGAAAATGACTGATGAAGCCACTACCAACTTCAGGTCACAACACATCAGTTGAGACAGTTCGGTCTAAAGTCTAATATTTTGCCACAGGTTATTTCCCGATAAAATACAGTCATGCAAAGTCAGAACTAAAACCAATGTTAAAGGATGACAACAGCAAAGATAATAAAGAACATATGTAACAAAAACAGCATAAATAAAAACACAGAAAACAGTAGATATAAAACAAATAAAAAAGACATTATTTAATGGCAGGACAACATCTGAGACCAACTGGGGGCGGCCACGGCTCAGGAGGTAGAGCGGCCCGTCCAGTAACCGAAGGGTTGATGGTTTGAATCCCACTCTGTCCTAGTCTGTCCGTTGTGTCCTTGGGCAGACACTGCCCCCCCCCGGGCAGCTGTGGATACAGATGTAGTTTACCACCACCAGAGGGAGAATGTGAGAGTGAATGAATAATGGATCAATAATGTAAAGCGTTTTGGTTGCCTTGAAAAGTGCTGTAGAAATCTAATCCATTATCATTATTATTATTATTATTAAGAATAAATAATTATAAATAATTATAATAATAATAAGTAAAATCAATGTTGAAATGAAGGAAACAGTAGATTTTTTCCCAGACAAAAACAGACACTGGATTACAAATAATGATGATGAGAGGATACAGACGTTTACATATTATATCCTGCAGATCAAGCTGTTAATGGTTTTGTTGCATAGTGAGATATCTGTTCAAATTACTAATAAATTAAAACAAATGTGTCAAATCTCAGGATACAGCCATAAAACACCTTTCCACAGTGGTATTCTGGAGGAAGCTGTAGCAGATGCTGAGTGTCCTGGGTGGAGGTTCCTGGTGTTTGTCATTGAAGCGTTATGAGTGAAGGCAGGACGGAGCAGAGGACGCACCAGCGGCCCGCTGAAGCCTCTGATCTCTGGTCAGAAACTTTGCTCATTAAAACTGTTATTCTGTGGATCTGGCAGCTGATGAACAGTGGGGAAAAAGCCTGCAGCAATTTGTTTGACAACAGCAGGTCTGGCCTACATTTCCTGCTGCATTTGTTGACAGTAATCAGTCAGTGAGGGAATTCAAACAGCCCTTTAACAAAAAAAAGGAAGAGGAAGAAGGAAATAGGCGTCAAAATTATGCAGGTTTGTGGTTAAAACTTCTATCCAACCTTTCCTCCACTGTGGGGGTGTCAGACTCAGTTTAGTTCAGGGGATGGAATGGACTGGACCGGTACAATAATAGCATGATAAATAATGTCAACTCCAAATGTTTTAGGTTTTTTTTTTTGTTTAGAGTAAAAAAAGTAAAATTACATTATAAAATGTTTATGTCGACAAACTATTCTTTAATAAAACATGGGAATAACATGAACAACTTGAAGTTTCTTGACAAAAATACATTTTAACAATATTATGCCTCAACTTGTCATTTACACGTGCATTATAACTTACAGATAATCTACAAAGGCACAAAACATTTAACACCAGCCATAATATGGTCATGGGTTTGGTTAGGACCCAAAGGCAGCACGCCAGGCATAGAATCACTTCAGAAATGTCTTTATTGAAGACACAGAATTCGGAAAAGCAGAGTGAGTATAATGGGGAGCAGGCGAAGAGACGTGGTCCAGAGCAGAAGGCGGGCAGGTTACTGAGAGACAGGCGTGGTCGGGCCAGGCAGAGCCAAAAGCAGCTAAATCCACAACGAACCAACTCAGAGTCACGGACAGAAAACAGGTCAGAAACCAGGACTGAGGCGAAAAGACATGGTCGAAATCCAGCAGGGGTCAGAAACAGGACAGTGAGTTCAGGTAACGCAGGAGAGTCTGGCAGGATACCACGACAACCTGGCAAAGACTCTTCTTCTTCTCTCATTTAATTGGCAGATTTCCAACATTAGAAGGCGTATACTGCCACCTACTGTACCGGAGTGTGCAGCATGAGGGTGGCAAAGGCTGGAGAGTCAGTGAGGCTGGTATCCTGGGTGAGCAGAGCTGGCCTGATGAGGTGGGTGTGGCTGACAGCGTGAGTGACAGGGAGCAGAGCGGTGGAATGGGTGTGGTCTGGTGAGGGGGAGGACAGCAGCAGGGGGGTCCCAGGAGAAACCAACGAACCTGATGAGGTGACAGGGTCAGGGAGGAGCCAGCAGTGAGGTGAACTATGACAAATATTGTTAAAATTGAACTTATTTATTTTAAATCAGCGTCTGCCTTTGGTCCCAGATGTTTGTTCACATGTGTCCAACCCCAGTCAGATCCTCATTCTCTCTAATCCATCTGTGCTTCTGCACCTGAATCACTTCCCTCTGGGTGAACACCTTCATAGATGATCACAAACACAGCCCGCTTGGTTACAGAACAAACCCAAACAACACTTGAGTCTTTGTGGAAATTTTGTGGTGAAGTGCATTGTGGGAATGTGAGTTCCACATAGCCTCAGCAAACATGGAGACAGCAAGCGATGAACCCATGTCTGATACCGGGTCCGAAGAAATGGAAGGAGCCAGTGGAAGTCAAAGGTCATCTGATAATACGGGTGTGCGATGGTAAAAACAATGCGTCGGTCTGACAAGTTCCTCCGTGTGGAACTGAGCGGGAAAGAGCTGAGCGCAGTTTTTGAAATCACCTGGCTCGTCGAACTCCAGTTCACGACACAAATTCAGGAACGCTCCTTGAGCCTGTCGCTGTTGTATCCAAGACTTCACCCACTTAGTGCGATTTCTCCTCTGGTTTCACCTACTACATCTTTCTTCTTCCACAAGAAGAAGTTCTAGAGCTGACAATGCCAGTATCTTTTATTACTAACCATCTGTTCAACCAGTCCAACAACAATATTCTACCCAACACCGTCTGCTAACGATGACTGATGAGTCAGTGAGCTCTGGGTTTTGGTCTAGAGATGTTCTGTCATCTCCGGGTTTCCTTTTTTTGGGCCACAATACAGATTAGCAGCACCTGCTGTTATGGAGACTTTACGTCTCACACAAGTGCAGAACGTACGCTCCAGTCGGTAGTCGATTTGGTGTGTTCTTCACACTTCTTTGACCGTGTCGGGGCGGACAGGAGCCGACTGACCGCTCAACTACCTTTTCTGGTGACAGTTGGTGGTCGGGTTGGTGTGTGTTCACCCTAAGAAATAACAGGCTGCTCAGGATATTGACATTTTATTGTGAAAGGATAGTTTGTTAATATTTTCAGAATGTAATTTTACTTTTTTCACACTAGACCAAGGCGGAGTTGTCATTCGAGCTTTTTCTGCTGTTATTTCACACTAGATCACTTTGGATGTTTGGCCCCTAAACTGTGGGCCAGATTGGACCTTTTAGTGGGCCAGTTTTGGCCCATGGGCCCTATGTTTGACACCCCTGCTCTACAGACTTTTGATTACTTTTTTTTAACTCCGCGTTGAAAGCAAAAGTGTATTTTTCCTGTAAGTAAAGTAAATGTGAGCAGGCGAACACTGGCGTATGATGTCGACTCTACAGTGAGGTTCCTGCTACTGTGTTCTTCAAACCAACACTGGGTTTGTGATAAAAACTGCACTGTGACGATAAAGCACCAACAATGAATCAAAGCAGTTCCAATGTTTGCCAAACAGTTATTTTGCCAAACGTACCAAGTGAATTGAAATCATTTTGGCAGAGCCTCCATGGACCCTGGAGTTTTCTGTTCAAATGGGAGAACAATAATACGCTGAACCGAAGTCTGATCAGGTTGGATCTGGCAGTGGATCACACACACTTTAGTCTCCATGTTCATTCACTTTGGATCTTCACCAGCGCGCATTAGTGCCACGTAGTTCAGTTTTTCCTCATTCAGGATTCCATGTAAATGCAAACAACAAACAAAATATGCCATACATTCATAAACACACAGTTGGTTTATGTTTGTTCAGTTATTTACTTAGTACTTTTTTGGGACCCAGAAAGAGCCCAGACCTGTGTGACGGTACCATCGATAGGGCGCTTTCACACAGCGTACTTGAGTCCGAACCGTGCTTGGATCCGTTCACAGGTGGAGGTGTGGAAGGAATTCTGTCGCTAACAAACATGGAAGTCAGAAGAAGACCAGCCCTTACCTACCTGTTATCCTGTCTGAGGCACAGTCCTTGTCCCTGATGTTTCACCCAGTGGTTCGGTCCATAAGGGGAGCCTGTGCCACGTGGATCCGAGGCTTTTTCAGGAGACAACAGCAGCGCCATCTATGGTCTGTGGTGATGAACCCACTTCTGCTGTTGGAATGGTGATGAGGTCACTTCCAGACTCGGGCACAGATCGCATTCACACGGCATCGTACCGTACTGGAGTCCACGCGGTCTGTACCCAGGACCACCTGGATTCAGCTGGACTCGGGTATGGTACTGGAGCACAGAACGGGTGCATTCACATGGATACAATTAAGCGGACTTTGGGGTCCGACGTACTCGGATACTGACTCGAGTACGCTGTGTGAAAGCGCCCTAAAGCTGCCCTCAAAAGGACAGGTTTGTCCTGAAGTCCACAGTTAATGTATCAGGACAAGCTCGAGAGACTGTAATTTTCCACATGGGATACATTTCTAAGTTTGGTATATCCTGGAATTTTATTTGTAAAAAATACACTTTGTGCAGCTTGCAAATATTTTTCTCCATTTTTAATTGCAGTTGTAAATATTCTTTGAAATCTGGAGGTTGACCCTTGTTAAGGCCCTTAAGGGTTTTTGGTAACCATCATCACAATTTTCAACCAACATGGATTTATGTGTATGTTTTTTACTATGTGAAAATACTACATAAATAACTAAATAAATAACCCTTCACAGTCTGTGGACGTGCCTTTGTGTCCAAATCACAAACCCATTTACGATGACGTCACAGCAGACGGAGCCTCGTTGAGTCTTCATTTCAACTTGTGTGGAAAGTGCAGATGTCTAAGTCAAACTGTGAAGAAGGGCCAAGTAAAGCAGAGGCATCAGACACAAGAAAAACAGAACTTTTGGCACTAGTGTCATCACGTTTGGTGCAGGAAGAGACGGTAAAATCAGGCCGCTAAGGGAAATGCTTACATGGAAAAAATAAATACAAATGTCACTGTGTTTGGTTGAAAACTGAACTACGTCAAAGCAGTCAGATGTGTGGCATCTAGTGACACCTGACTGTTATAAATAGTTTTGTGAGTTGTAAAAAGGGTTCACTGAACGTGTGTTTGTTCTGTAATAGACTTTTCCTAAATGTCTGAGGCATTGGCTGCATTTTCATGTAAATCATTGTATTTAACTTTATTTGCTAAATTTGTAATAATTTTAGACGTTTTGAATTTCTATGTTCATTCTAATAAATAAATATATAAAATGGTTTGTTCAACATGTTTTTGGTGAAAAACAACAAACAAATGTCACTTTTTCCTTCTTGGATTTTATGTTTGAGTTTTAAGTTCAGTGTGTTAATACAGCATGTCAAATAAGAAAAAATAACAAACATCTGTAAAGTCATGCAGGTGAGGCTGTGCTGAAGAACATGATGCCAAACAAGGCCAGGTCAACAGGGTCTTAAGGAGAAAAAGTCTTCAAACCAGCCCAAATCCTGTCAGACTCCTGAGGGCTGGGGCTCACTCCGCACCCTTTCCAACGTCTGCTGTGGTTGTCAGCGCTGGTGCTGGACTGTCCTGTGTGCCGTCCACATCTGTGTCCCACTGGAAATGTAGGGACATCTGGAGGAGAATGAGACAACGGCCACCACAGACCGAGGAGCAGCTCAAGTCTGGGAAAAACTCATAACTGACAGAAATTCTCCATGTGACTGTGCAACAATCAGGGCCAGATCCAAAGAACTATAGTGTGTCTTTTGCAGGTACAAAACCAAATTAGACAGAATACGACATGGATTTCACCTGCCAGCGGCGAGTCTGGGGTTCACCTGGGGTCATTCAGCCGCTTTCCAAGTTGTAAGTTTGTTCACTTTGTTCTGTGAGTGTCACAGTGTAACAGCTGCTAAACCCAGTGTGGGCGGCCGACCGGTCCGGACTCAGCTGACGATGGAATTAAACCTGCTGTGGATAAACGTGCCCAGTCCGGGTCAGGGTTTGGAGACGCTGATGTCAAACGTAGCACCGCTTCTCCAAAATGCAAAATGTGTTCAGTGACACAGCATTATTTGATTCAGACACAAATGAAGTCTGTGTCCTGTGGGTCTGTCTGCCGATTAAAGACCTGCTGTTTTAAGGGGGTTTCATTATGGGTCAGTACGATACGGAGAAACACCTGGAACACAACAAACGCTCGTGGAAAAGGACAAACTGCACTCCAAGGTTATAATAGTTCTGGATTTTTCATTGTAGTTCAGCTTTATTTAGTTTTTTCTCTTATTCAGTTAGTTTTCATTTGTTTTTAGGGCAGGTTTGCTAGTTTTTATTAGTTTTCCTTTTTTCTAAATGCTTAGTTTTAGTATTAGTTGTAGTTTTTTCATATCTTTTCTCTTTGTCTGCGTCATATATTCACATAAATCCCAGACAGGACTCTGCTGCTTTAGTCTCCATGTTTCCAGGTAGAGTTTGGACCAGAAGACGACTCTAAACCACATGTGACCAGAAGTGTCGCACCGTCAAGTGTCGTTTGGTGCCTCCAGCTAAAAGTGCTGGAGTGAAATAAATTTATTTCAGATTAATCTGACATTGACAAAAAGGAAAACAAAGGGAATTTTACCCATAAAATTTTTACGTTTTAGTTAGTTTCGTAAGCACACAACACAGGCTCAGCTAGTTATTGTGTTTTCTTCTAATTATAGCTTTTATTTATTTCACTTAATGATTTTTCAATTCCAGTTTTCATCATTTCATTAGTTTTCTTTAACAATAATAACCTTGCTGCACTCAGATCTAAAACTGTACGTGTGTTTGTATCCACATAACATCAGCACAGAATCATTTATAGGTAGGTCCTTAAAGTGGAGCAGATTGCAATGTTTATTTCCTTTAGAAAGTCTGCCTGTAAATGGTCCCTATAAGATTCAAACATGACTGATGCGTCCTAACGGCCTGTATGTGCAGCTGATGTGGCTGCGTTTCTCGTAAATAGCAGAGTTCACCTTGTCCTGTAGGAGTAAACAAAGGTAACAGCTCTGTTCTGCTCGTCTTGCTTCATCCTCGTTAGGTACAGGTTGTTGTTTAGATTGATGACTGTTATTTGGGATTGTCTGTCAGTTCTCTGAAAAAACCCACCTGCTCGACATTTACACACTTGGACGTGTTCTTCAGACTCGCTCGGGGGAAGTTCGTTGACAAAGCCACCACCTGTCTGGGAGGCACAGATTCACTTTTCATTTCACTGAGTCCAGCATTTCCCTTAAATATTAAACACTTACTTTTTTAGTTCATGACACCATTTACTTACTCTAGCAAAGAAAAGTGCATGATTGCAAACTAAGAAAAAAAGGTTTGTAAACATTTAGATTTTAGTGGCATAAAGACTGTCTTTTGTTTGTTTGGTGCTGTTTTACTGCGGGGTGTCAGAGCAGCGTATATGCACAAACCTACAGAAGGTAGGACTGTTATTCAATATCCTGCTCCAACTCAGAGCTGGAATGCAGATGTAAGGCGTTACACTTTGTCTCAAACATTTTAAAACGTAAAGCTGCAGCTACCAGTTATTTTTGTAATCGATTCATCTATCAGTTATTTTCTTTGATTTGATGTCATTAAACGATTATTTGAATGGGCAAAAACAATAATTATAATGATAAAAATGTGAAAAAGACATTCGAAAATGAATCTATTCTAGAACAGTAGTGTAAAAGTAAAAGGATGTATAAAAAATATCTACATAGAAGTTCTGATGTGTGGGGGGGGGGTTAGGACCCAAAATGCTGCAGTAGTCCATGGTCGGTACCACTCAAGGTGCAAAGGCTGCTTATACTTTTTGAACAGATCCATGAGTGTAGTCATCATTTTGGCTTATGACCCTTCTGGAGTCCCAGCTGGATGATGTTATCAGCTGTTAATGCCCCCCCCCCCACACTAAAAAAAGGCAGTTTGGACACTGGTGCATATGTTGGTGTTGGCCCTTGTTAAGGACGTGTTTAGTCTGAATGCCGCCCCAGTCTGCTCTGCTGCTGCCCTCTCACTCACCTGGGACATGAGCTTCACCTGCTGCTGACAGGTGGGTCTGGATCAGTGGTCCAGGACTGAAGCAGGTCCTGCTGCTCGCGTTCAGACTTTCTGTGGCTCGTGCCGACTCTCCAGCATTTCATCTGTTCCTTAGGTTCTGTTGATGACCCGATCCGGTTTTGACTCCATGTCTTTGCTTCTGTCCAGGTGATCTGACCCGCTTTCTGCCCCTGACTCTGAGAACTGTGTTTTGGATCTCCTGGTTTTGGTCCGACCACGTCCTTCAGCTCTGCCCCGGTAACTGTACCGCTTAACAATTGGAAATAAGACGGACTCTTTCAAGCTAATTCAGAGCTCTAGTGTGCTGCGTTTGGGTCCTCACCACATCCTGTCACAGATATGTTTGGTATCATTTTAAAGGGGACACTCTGAGCTTCCATTCAAGCTCTTTTGGGAATACTTCTGACCAGTACAGTGGACACTGGAGCTCTTCAAACTGTTAATCACATACATTTTTCCACCATTCTCTCCTTAATCATCTTTTTTCTTTTAGTCCTGTGGCATCAGGAAGCATCAGACACACAAAATACAAACACTGCTACACTGGCATAACTCTGAGGACTCAGGAAATGCGTAATTTACTCATATTATCTCATTGTGGGGGGGTGATTTTCAGCCTTATATCAGACAGACAGTTATTCTTAGACAGCAGACCAGAGTCAGTACAATCATTCATTTATGCATTTGTTCAAACCAATGGAAATACAGGATCATCATTAATCTGACAGTGAAGTTACAACTATACAAGTAAGGATTCAGAAAATGTACAGCATAGCCATATTATCTAAGGCAGACAGTTTAACCAAGACCAAATATGATAACCATCTGGAAGTCTTCTAAAGTTTCAAGTAACTCATTTACCAACTTAACCATACAAAAGTGATGTTCAGAGCATTTTGGATGGAGTTCAGCACAGGCTACAACAGCCCTGTTTACACAGTGGGCCAAAACTGGGGCTTGAATTTAGCCCAGGAGGGGTTTCTTCAGTGCTGGACTGGGCCAAACAAGGGCCAGACTTGGAAAATAAGCCCTAGCAACAAGCCCACCTAAAAGGCCTTGGCCTGGCCTCAGTGCTTACACATCACACTTTGACAGTTTTTGACAGTTATGCCCGTATAAACCACCAGGAACTCTATAGCCCCAGTTCATGTAGACTAAGCCACAGTTCCTGTGCTTAGGTTCCGGGGCCAATGTCTCACAGTATAAATGGGGTTAATATAAATCTAATATGTTTATCGTATGTCAGACCACACAACACTGACTGTAGGTAAAGCCCAAATATAGAACTAATATATGCTTGTTAGTGTGGGGCCAAAACTGGTGCTTGAACATAACTCCAGGCCCATGAGGGGTTTAGACCAGACCAGGGTCCAACCTCAAACTTAAAGCTGTGTATGACTTTCATCACAAATTCTTCATCAAATCTGTAAAACCCCAGTCACAGCCTAAGTATCACAAATCTGTAAGTCTTTCTGCGATTACACACCTGAATCTTTTCTCTCACAGTGAACAATTTAGAAGTGTACTCCACCATAAATAGTCCAAGTGTTTACCAGCAGAGCCGGTAGGTCACTGGGGCATTTTGGAACATTTGTCGCAATGTGCACTGTGGGAAGCAGAGGTCCACGCAGCCGCAGTAGCAAGAGGCAATGAAGCAGTTTCCATGTTTGTTGCCGCTGTGGACATAATGCGGTCCTGCCTATAGCCCCCAATGGCATTGATCTGGTTCGCCTCTCCAGTGGCTCCACTGCTCCTCACAGTGTGATCTGGGACCTCTTGAGAGCCTCTGAGATAGGGTAAGAGGCCTATCAGGTATTCAGATGAACAAGGCCAGAAGAGAACCCTCCATCTTTTAAATTCCTTGACAAGATGACCAAACAAGGCCTGAAAACATTCTCCAGTATCAACACAAAAAGAGCTCATGCAAAGAAAGGTCAGGATGTTCTAAAGGCTGACAGAAACCTGTTCAGTCATACGATCCTTGTGGCTGAAAGCAGGAAGGTTAATATGAAGGATGTTCTTGCTCGCCCACTTGGCCCGTTGCTGTGGACACTGGACGATACTCATGGCACTTTACAAAAACCAAAAAAGGCTGCACTTGCCGGAGAACTTGAAAAGAATGTCTGTCCAGCAGAACACTTCCCAACACCATCTACCTGCAGCATTGATGGGATGAGACTTATTCAAAACATGAATGGTGACAACAGAACCTTTGCGGAGGTGGCAAAGTCAGCATTGATGTGGGTCCTCCAAGTAGGGAGAGAACTGATGTTGCTTTCGATGTCTACCACTAGACTTCTATCAAAGATACTGAACCAGTCAACCAGGGTACAGACACTGCTCTGCAGCACAAGAACCTTGAAGGTGGACACTATATGAGGCAGTTCCTCTAATAAGAACAGTCTGATCAAGTTTCCGGTGTAGGAATGGAAACACCCACAGTTTAGAAAATTGCTGCATGGCAGAATTCTGTATGTGACCTCTGAGGAAACATGTTACAAGATGACAAAGAAGTCTGAGAAAGTAACAGAGTTGCAGTCAACACACGAGGAAGCTGGTACAGGTGTACTCCTGCATCCATCTGATGCAGGCTCAAAGGCAGCTGTGATCACAGCTGAAGACACTGATGTCATGGTGCTCTGTCTTGCCTTCCAGACTGACATCACCTGCTCCACTGATCAGAAATGTGGGACACAGAATCACACACATTTTCTTGACATCACTAAACTGGTCAGCTCAACTGGACTCAGCCTAATTGGACTACACGCCTTCACAGACTGGGACAGTCCGTGCATTTGCTGGTCGAGGGAAGCTGAAAGCCCTGAAGATGTAGAGAAAGGTCCCCTCAAGCCAAGACATGTTCAGTCAAATGGGAAAGTCACGGACTGTAAGTGACCATTTATCACAGAAAACTGAGCAGTTGACCTGTCGCATGCATGTACGTAGGTAGTAATTGTGTGTACGTACGTAATAGTTAATAATAATGGATTAGATTTCTGTAGCGCTTTTCAAGGCACCCAAAGCACTTTACATTATGGACCCATTGTTCATTCACTCTCACATTCTCTCTCTGGTGGTGGTAAACTACACCTGTATCCACAGCTGCCCTGGGGCAGACTGACAGAAGCCTGCTGCTAATTCACGCCAAACGGCCCCTCCCACCACCACCGAACATTCATACACATTCATACACCAGTGTGAGTGACTCTGGAGGCAGGAGGGTGAAGTGTCTGCACAAGGACACAAAAGCAGGATTCAAACCGCCAACCCTTTGGTTATTGGATGAACTGCTCTTCCTCCTGAACCATGGCCGCCCATAGTTGCATATACGTAGGTAACGGTTGTGTGTATGTAGGTAAAAGCTGCATATACGTAGGTAATAGTTGCATATACATGGGTAACAGTTGCATATACGTGGGTAACAGTTGCATATACGTGGGTAATAGTTGCATATACGTAGGTAACAGTTGCATATACGTGGGTAACAGTTGCATATACGTAGGTAACAGTTGCATATACGTGGGTAATAGTTGCATATACGTAGGTAACAGTTGCATATACGTGGGTAATAGTTGCATATACGTAGGTAACAGTTGCATATACGT
>JAPQRP010000024.1:2733857-2747011 GCA_037367295.1 Apogon hyalosoma
AGATGAAAATAAAATTACAGAGGGATTTCAGGATATCTGCTTTCATTACCTAGGAAATCAAAATATACTGCCCATAGTCTTAAAAAAACATCAATTTTTGACATTTTTTTGATTAAAATGTCACATAAATCAGGCCAGGAATGATTTATGAACCACTCCCTCTGTAAATATCTTCAGAATACTGTTAAGTGTTGAACTGGAAAGTTTGGTGTTCGTAGGTGCTACATAGGCTGAGATGTTTCTACCAGAGTGTGGCAAAAAAAGTCATTTTGAGAAAATGGCATTTAAAGATTTACACAGGAGAATTTAATGCATTTGTACAGGAAACAATTGGTCCAAATCAGAATAAATGCTCAGGCCCTTAGCAAGAATAATACTGAATATTTGAAGCTCATTAAAATGGATTATTTAATAACCTGGCAGGCACAGAAGGCCTATAAGTGTAGTAACTCAGTGAATTAACACTGATGTGTCATGGACCAAGTTGGACCAAAACCCAGGCTAAACAGTTGGATGGACCCAGAACCAGAACCAGGCCAACAGTAGATGTCAGCTTTATAATAATAATATCAACCCAGAACCAGACCAAGAGTAGATGTCACAGCTTTATAATAATAATAATATGGACCCAGAACCAGACCAACAGTAGATGTCACAGCATTCTAAAGTCTTTCTAAAGGATCAGTTTAGAAATAGACTTGACAAAGCACAATTACGGAATAAGAAATGGTGCATCCGTTCACTCAGACGTGCCACATGCATTATCAGCCCTCCTGGTTTCCAACGGTAGCTTACGCGCAGATGTGCTGCTTCCTGGTTCTTTTTCAGCTCATCCAATAGACTGATTTCCCTTCTCACATCTTACAAGGCGTAATTGCTGCTTTGTTTTTCCTGAATGTCATGGAGTTAGGAGCATTTTCCGTCCTGTGGTAAGCTCATGCGGAAGTGTGTCACATGATGCATCTGAGCAAATCACGTTAGCCGAATCCAGCAGTAGCCAATGAAGTTTTATCATTAGCATTAAATCCCCCCTTGGACATTCACGATTGGTTCCTGATAGAAAGGAAATGTCCTTATTTGGCTTACGTATAGTTGTGCACGAGACTTAGACCTTTCCAACGATACCAGACATGACAGTGTTCAGTGAACAGACGAAACACGGCACGCCGGTTTGGAATACTAACTTTTTGGTAAATTCAGGAGAAATTTACTGCCGCAAGTGAACAAACTATAATAAAATAAGCATCTTAATGTATATTTTCAACGTTTTCTTTATAGCAACTTGAAAGAGCACATACTGAAGGAATGAATTAGCCCAAAATCTCAAAATTGACCACTGCATGAAAAACCGATATTTTTGCTGCCGTGTCTCGCCTTAAAGGAGTAAATGATGGTTCTAAAGAACAAAAGTTAACATACGGACATTTTCTGCCGTTTGTCCTCATCTCTTCTGAGCTACGCTCCATGTTGTTTGTGTTGATCCTGGCGTCATGTGCATCACAATAAGTGTCTTTGTGAAACACAATGGAAACTACAAAATTTAATCAAATAATATTTTTAATCAGTTCGTGTCGATTAAATGTTTCAGCTGTAAAGTGTAATGTATAGTATGAAAGTCGTCCAAAAGAAATATCAAACAGGACAACAAGAAAGTATTTGTATTCTTAACTTCTCACCTCTTTTTGCACACTAATCGTGGAATAACCCCATATATACACGCACCAACACATGTACATCTAATACACACTCTTACATTTAATTAGTTCGGTTTGATTCAGTCTCAAAGTAATGGCTCCACACACAACTGTACAGCCACGTCTGTTTTACTCCCTCTTATTTCCCTTTCCTCACCTTCTCACCTCATTGCCAGACCCAGATCCAATTGCTCAGAGGTCAAAAGTTTACATGCCACCCACCTTTCTCTCATGTCTTCACCTCCAGGGAATTCTGGGAAAGTAGAAAGCTGTAATTTCAATGCTGGGCAGAGCTGAGTGGACATTAAGGGAAGTTAATGGACACACCGATTGCTCTAGACAGCAGTGACTTCACTGGGAAATATTGGTTTGGGAAAATGTCGTTTAATTCAGAAGTGCTGTAGAAGTTGGAGCATCTGACTGGTTTCATGAGTGGAAGTAGCACTAAATGGACAGAGTGGTAATAATGACGCACTTTCATCCGAGTAAAAGGACAGAAGTGAAATAATTAAAAAGTCACTGCTTTAAGGCAAGAACTGAAGGTGGCTGAAAGTGAATATAAAGCATGTTGGAGAAATAGAAAAAAGGGTGGAGGAGAAAAAAGCATGATGAAAAGAAGATCCTGTACCAGCCATCTCCAAGCTGCTGCATTATGAGATAAAGTCCAGCGTATCATTATCATGATGGTAACTGACATTTAACAGGATGGAAAACAAACAAAGGTGGTGTCCTTCTCTTTCCACTTTACTTCTCCTCGCTGGGACGCTTACATCATTGTTTAGTAAAAGCTCATTTTACCCCTGAAATACATAGATATACACAGATACGTATACTTGTGATGACTCTATGTAGTTTTAGACTTAAACGCTGTAGACCTGTATCTAAATCTATGATACATGTCAGAAACGTGGGCTCTGGGGAACATACGGAACATAGGCACCTAAAAACATAGGGAACATAGGTTCCGGGGAACATGGCCTCCGGGGATCATAACCTCCGGGGAACATTGGTACCAGGGAACATGGGCTCCGGGGAACATTGGTACTGGAGGACATAAGCTCTGGGGAACATTGGTATAAGGGAACATAGGTACGCTCCCATAACAGGTTCCCTCTGGTTTGTGGAGGCGAAGAGTGTGTACAGTGTATTTTGTTGTTCTCCGACTACACACTGTATTTCTACATCATTTTGTATATTTTGAGTAGAACTGATCAGTTAAACCCTAGTCTTATTGTCATAAATGTACATACGCCTGTGGTGATGCAATGGTTCCATCACTTTTACAGACCGGGGCCTAATTTATCTGGACTGAGATTTGTAATCAACCAAAAACAGTATTATACTCGAATGTAACATCTGTCTGAGTGAATTCACAACAAAGTGGGTTTATTCAGTGTGGTGATGATGGAAGGGTGCAGCGGTGTGCAGTCTATATTTAGTAATTTTTCAAACCATATACTTGTCAGTTTCTTCTGGTCGTTCTAAGTTCCTGGGTAACTGTGACTGACTCAACGCATTGATCTGTGCTTTAAACAGACTTTTAACGTGGGTGAAAGGATTAAATCAAGACAACCTTGAAACTTTTTAGATTGCTCTTCAAAATGTCAGAGGAAGGGACTAAGAAAAGTTTCTGTACTTTCTTTGTCAGTCTGTGTGGGTAAAATCTGTCTCCAGGTCTGAATTATGTATGTTTTTTTGTTGTATGAGCATGGCAGGCAGGATGGTGACTACAGCTGAACCAGACAGCCACGGCATAGCTCCAGTCATGGTTTCGGAACCTCTTTCCCAGCACAGTAAACATCTTGGTCAGTTAATATTTGATGTGGTGTTTTTGTGTTTCCTTGTAGACACTCAAGTCGGGCTGAGGTTTGGGAGGCCACAGACATTTGTTATTTAAATTCATGTTGCATATTAAAGTTTGAAACGCTCCCAGAAGTCATGAGTTATGGCTGCTAACTACTGGTGTCAGACTCCTTTTGCGACCTTTCTGTGAGTAGACGTTCAGCTTTAAAACCTACAAGCTACAAGGGTTTTTGTCTGAGGAGGTGAAGTTCTTCTGTTTGCAAAATGTCTACGATAAAGTTAAATATTCTCATTGAACGTTTATGTCTAACACAGTACTACAAAAGAGATGCTGTGTGTTAAGTTTACTCAACAGTTTGAATTACATTAGCCATCTGTCTGGATATGTGACAGTACAGTACAATGACAATACTGTTTGATGGTAGATTTCATTTGGCAACTTCAACTTCCACCACAGGACCTGTCCATCAGCAGTCTGCAGCAGATCAGGACTGGGTTCTCAGTCTTGCGTGATCCTCTTGCATTGTGAGGTAACATAATGTGGGCGTCATTACTGCTTATCACATTAAAATCAGAGTAGTAGAACAGTAAAGGCTCCCACAGAGTCGGGCGTACTGGGAGCGGCGCAGACTCCACGCTGTCCGTAGACGTTTGAGGTCGAGTAAATGTCCAGCCCCCTCAAATAAGTTTCCAAAGGTAGGAAAAAGGAAAATGAGGTGTACAACAGTGGGAGACAGAGGAATTAGTAAAGCGTCTTAAGTTTCACTTTCACTTTGTACATATGGTGTGACACCCCCCTGACCTGGGCCCGGAGTCATCTGTTATTATTATTTGTACATATTTTCTGTGCAGATGGAAACTTAAAAGGCAGTTACTGCAAGCAAACCTGTTTCTACTTTTTTATTCCCTCACCCAACGAGAATTGATAAGGAATCGATAAGGAATTGGATATATAAGCAAAATTGATAATGGAATCAGAATGATTAAATTCTTACCAATTCCCATCTCTACTAACCAGACGGCGTGAACATTAGATTTTGCTTTGACTGGGTTGGACTTCAGTCTTCATTAAAACCAGACTTTCTTTAGCAGTGTAGATTAATATACTGATGACTTTGAAGCTGATAGTTCAGCTTGTTGTTACTCTGTAGAGAGAAAATACTTTGGACACTTCTTCTAGAGCTGTAAATGCAATCAAATATACAATCATGTATTAAACCAGGTCCTAATGATCCCTCCAGTCCTGTTGTCTGTCTGTTGGCTGGTTTGGACTAAAACCACTGCAAATCTTGAAATGGATCTTGGTTCTTGGTTGACAGGCAGGTCATGGGCTGTAACGGACTCATTAAACACTCCTCGGTTAACCCTGGGGAGCTGTGCACTAGCTTAGAGCTTCATATTAACCATTAAATAAATAACCTACGGCACAACTGACATGAAGAACAACAACATAGGACATCATTTGTAGGTTGTGGTTTAATAAAACTGCCAAAGGAGTAGAACAGTGGAATTTGGGTTTTAACAGACACTTCTACTGCTGTATTACTCTACACTACTGTAATATTGGAGGCCATTGATTTGGAGCTGTAAAATACACCACACATGGAACAGTCCAACGCTAACGTATTAACATTTGTATGTGTCTTTGTTAGTGTTGCTGTTTGTGTACTTGAGAAGGACAGTGTGAAGTTGCCCTTGAGCAGGCCTCTTAATCCCACACCAGGAGAGCAGCTCAGCAGCCTAACAAACCCACAGTGGGTGGAGTGGAAGCCGTCAGCTCCAGGCATGTGGAGCTAGATGATGTTTGGCACAGATGCCCAACACACCTGCCTTGGATAAATATGGGTTAAATAAATAATAAGCACCACGCTGAAACTTAAATACCACAGTCATATGAATTTCTAGTTGGGTCTGAACCATTAGTTCACAGGAAGATCTCAGTGGAGTCCATTTTCACCAGGCTGATAGAAGATGAATTATTAAATGCATCTAGAGCTGCTGCTGAGGAGTCAAATCTGTACTGCAGGGATATATAGAAATGAAAACAGAGGACCAAAATCAGTAACAATATAGAGGGAAAAAAGAAAAAAAAAACCTTTGTTTCAAACTGACTGCAGCGGAGTACAAAAAAGAAATAAAGACAAACTTTTTAGAGGTACTTCTGAAGCCCACAGAGGGTTTATGGTGCTTTCATTCAACAGGCCAGGAGATATAGATAAAGGAGACACTTTAATGTTATTGAACAGAATGAAACCAGGCACAGAGAGATTTGAAATGACAAATGTTACGCATTAAAAGAGTGGTTCTCAGCTGGGGACAGAGGGGGGGGGGCACAGGCATAGGACAGGAGGGGGGAACAAATCACCTAAAATGATGGACTTACTGACTATTAGTACAAAGAAGATGCAGCAGATTCCCCCCATATGGACATGCAGGTGGTTGGACTATTTGTGTTTCTCAGCGGGGGCGGTACCCTCCCTCCCCCCTGTAAAGACCCCATGTAAGCTCTGACATATAACAGAGGCATGTACTCCACACCCACCCCCACTTCCCTGGTTTACTGACTGAGAATAATAGAGGCATCGTGTAATAGAGGCCTATCCATCCACCCCCACCACCCCCCCGGCCCAGAATTTTTTCAGAGATGGGGGGGCTTTGTTTTAAAGAGGTTGAGAAACACTGTATTAAAACAAAGGACGTGATCAATAGCTTAGGATGTTTAAATAAATACAGAAAAGTCTGCAGAAAATACAATAGAACTACAGAAAAACACTGTCAACACTTTAACAAGTAGCTGCAGTCCTGGAGTTGGTCATTAAAATAATATTTAGTCTAAGGTTTATGATAGAGATGCATTTTATTGGGGCACTAATTGCATAACAATACCACATGTCATCCAATTCAGTGACAGTGTTAACAAGACCAAGACATTCCAACAGATGTTTCCAAATTTCTTCAGAGGAACACGGTGCTTTGAGTGTGTTCACGACATACATGTTCTAATAATTTTGTCAATATACTCCATACCACATTTGTCTTACAATATTATTTTTTATCCATTGCTTCTTTTACCTTCTCTTATTTAACATTAACATGTAGAATGTAAAATAATTTCCTTTTAACCGTGGATTTCTTCACAGACGTACACTACACACTGTGGTCCTGTCATTCCTGTGTTTTTTTGTGTGACTGCTCTTCTGCCTGGTGATTGTTGTTGTGCTGTTGAAAGGAGCTCTGTGCGTACTGTACACTGTAAGTGCGTTTCCATTGATGTGCTGCTTTTTAGTCTCACAGCTGAAAATGTACTAGAACTCTCTTGAGGTGGATTTAGCCTTTTTCCAAAAAGAATGAATGGGAAATGGAAACAGTAGAAGTACTAAAATATGGCTCATCTCACATGTGGAATGATGAGGGGACCAAATTATTCAACATCTCATCCATGAAAAATATCACAGCCATTGTAAGGTCCAGTTATGCTCTTTTTTTTTTTTTTTTCAAAATGTAAATAGGCATGTCTATTTCAAACTTTGTCCAGCGCCACTGCCTTCATACTTCCTCATGTCCATTATGTTGGTATGAGCATGTGCCGATCAATCCACAAGAGGGCGCCACTCTGAATTAACAAATAGAGGGTATGTGTTTACGTCACTTCCCCCCCGGGCCACACCCCTCTAAGTCAGACTGAGTGGCAAAAACCTTGCTCAACACGACAGAATGTAGCAGTAAACACAGTGAGACCAGGAAAAATGTGGAATATGAAATTAAATTAAGGACGACTGGACATGGATCTGTACGAGCTACCAAAGAACAAGTGGGCCACGAACACTGACATGTGGCCTGAAATCGCGTATCCTGACATCCAGGATCATGGCTCGTTTTACCTGAAACAAACATATACATGGTTTCATCATCACTGACAATCAGGGTCCAAAACTAGAGCAGAACCAGCTGATCCACAGTCCATCTACAGTAGACAGTGGACTGACCCAGTGAACAGATGCAGGATCTACTGGGACTGTGGAGATTTAAGGAGAATTCAGATCAAATACTTGATCCAACACAGATACTACTGCTTTGGACCAGCAGGTACCACTTTATTCTAGTAATTTATGATATTTTTCCCACCTAGTTTTAAATTACATTATTCTCCTAATATTATGGCTTTATTCTTGAAATATTACAACGTTATTCTCTTAAAATTATGACATGTTTTGTATTCGACTTCATTCTCCTAAAATTATGGGTTTCATCTGGATACTTTCTGACTTTGTTGTCCTAGTGACAGTGTTTTTATTTCCTTATGTGGTCCTAATACTCCGCTGTGGCTTTGGGCTCTAGTACCCATGTATCTGAAAAACTGGGTCAGCCTCAGTTTAAGTTCGTTTACAAATCATGTAGAAGCATAAGGTTCAGAATCACAAAATAAGACTAAAACCATCAAATATGCTAACAAGAGCTTTACTCAGAATAATGTTAGCCAAAACAATACATAATTTAAGATCTGATTTTACCCATAAATACAGCATTAATGTTAGCTGACAGGAAACTGGATCCACAGATCCAGGTGTGGTTTCCTGGATTTGTGGATCCCTCTGCTTCTCTTTTCTTTGTCTTTCGGTGTCTGTAAAACGATAGCTCTGTCTGCTTTTTAAACTTGTTCATATAATCAATCACACAACAGCTCTTCCCCATTTGTATTTAACATTGTTCTTCAGTTTAGACAGTATTGAAGCCACTCATGTCCCTTTCTGCCACTCAGTGGGCAGAACCGCGGTGACTTCCGCTAGTGTGACGTCACATGCAGACCCTCTATTGGCCAAATACCAAGAGGAAGAGTAAAGTTTTCCCTGGATCATCTCTGGACTTGCTGCTGTGGTCCTCCATCATCATTATTCATTTATCCATATAGTTGTGATAGTGTTTATTGTATAGTTCAATACATGTTACAGGTTTATAGTATTAGTACTAATAGTTACAATTGTAGTATATCCACTGGTAGTACTAGTATTTGTAGTAGTAGTAGTGTTAACAGTTATGGATGTTTGTCCTAGTTATTGGTAATTATACTAACACCAGTAATTAATTGCTTCTTGTAAAATATTGTCAGTGTTTCTTTAGTCAGTTTTAGTAACAGTTTTCAGTCAAGGTTTGTCTTCAGTTCATGTAGACATAAGACAAACTATTTAAATCTAAAATTGTCCATAATACAGAAAATGTTATTTATTTATTTTTTTTTAGCCCATACTGCCCAGCTCTAGATGTACCAAAATGAAAAGCAAAGCAAAAGATTACAATTAAGCAAAAGATGTAACCAAGCAAAAATCATGTAAAGGATGGAATGGGATAAGGATGATGTGAGACTGATATTTATGGCCATATGAAAGATGATTTTACAGTAAATATTATTGTTTAACACTCAGCCCTTTGTCCATACATAGCTCATCATCCTTCTGCTGATGTTGTGGGTCTTTGCTGATGTCTATGAAACGTCCACAAGTTAGAGTTTGTGTTTCTGAAGTCACATGTCAGCAGCAGCTTCACTGGTTGGTGGAGGCGTAAACATGAAAGGCATTTGCATGTAAGTAACACGTCCTTTTTGCAGATGTGTTTGTCTTCCTCGCTTGGATGAACTCTGTTATTGTTTTGTTGTCTTGTTGTTGTCATGGTGAGGTGTACAGGGTTGTGTGGTTTAATTGTGAGCACAAAGCAAAAGCGTTTCCCCGGTTGAATGGGGTTAAACGTGGTACCAGGCAGTTGGTAAGAGAAGAGAGTGTCATACAAGAGAACAATAGCACAACCTGAAACAATGAGAGGAAAACAAACAGGTCTAATAAAGGTGGAACAGCCTTTCTTCAGAGCTTATCCCTGGCTGTGTATAAGCCTTTTGTGGTTTATTTAGTTTTCATCTCACATCTTCTCTTTTGTTCATGTGCTGATTAATACTGTTCCATGTTTATTATAAAAAATAGGACCGATGGCCTTGTATTTCACCAGCATGTTCTTTCAAGAATCAGGAACCAGTTGGATGTGTGAGGTTGTCAGGTTCTGTCTCGTGTACGTGTATCACGCCAAATGCCATAAGAACTGGTGTGACACACAACGTGACTTCATGAGATCAGCCTACAATATAAATCTGTCCCATTATTGACAGTTTTCTCCATTGTCTCTTTTTGATCCATTTCATTTTTAATGTGGACTGAAACTCACAAATGGTCTGGTTAAAAATGTTTACATTTCACTGTGACTTGTTAAAGTGGATCGTAAGGTTAAAAACCAAACCAAACTGAAGACACTGAAGCTAAAAACTATACAAACAACTCAATGACTAACCTCAGACAACTCCCCCGTAGGGTCTCTTTTGGGTCACTGTAGCTTGTCCTCAAACCCAGATAAAGGACGACGTTTGAAATTGGAACATTAAAAAAATCTAAAACTATTGAGTATAGTTCATTTGTAGTTTTAAACATATTTAGGGTGTTTTTAGTCTCACTTTTTGCCTCTAGCACATTGTTATTCCTCTGTCCTACATCAGTCATTACAATTACATACACATTTACAATTATGCAAATTAGATGATGACATCATTTAACAACTTCTAACTTTTAGGACAGACCATAGATACTAGCCGTTTCTCAATACCAAGAACGTAGAGTACAGTCTTGGTAAGAATGGTCTCAGAGAACGTACTTCCTGAGAACTCAAGTCTGTCTGTAATTGAACAGCTGCGTGCTTGTGAACTTTCCTCCCTGTCTCTGCTGTATTTGTCATCTGCTCCCTAATTTATTTCCTTCAAATCAACGCAGTGTCACTGATTTGATTTAATACATTTGTACTAGTATTTACATGTCATTTATACATTTTGAATATTTTTCAAAACTAACACATTTCATTGAATTCCATATTATGATCATAAACACATATTTCTTGCTATTCTGCGTCTCTCATGTTCTAACATTATATCACATCATCTAGTGACGGTCATGCAGTCAAAAATTATTTCTGAATTAAATTAGAGAATCAGAAGCCACCGTAGCATTCGAGAGTAGTACGAAGTGCATCTCAGGATATTTTCCCAGCCAAGTCTACACGAGTCACCAACCAGTGCATCCGTGGTTTAAGCTAGCAAACAAGATCAACATCTGGGTAATCCATATGTTCTTGGTTTATGCAAACTTGCAATTGGAACAGTACTTGGGCCGTGACTGATGACGTTTCACAAGAATGGAAGAACAGACAAGAACACGCATTGAGAAATGGCTACTTTACTTTAATTATTATTGAGGAGTTGGAAACAGTGAGTATCAAAATTCTAAACCACTTCTCCATGGCTGCAGAGCTTCTACACTTACCTGCTGAGTGCATCCAGACGGCAGAGGTGGCAGTGATGGATGGATGGATGGATGGTCAGAATAACCACAAATAGGCACGTCAGTCACAACATTAAACAAAGTAAAACTGAACTGAGGACACGAATATGTATATTAATATTTGACATGTAATTAATGTCAACGGCTCTGATGTTCGGCTTAATTTCAGAGTAGGTCATGGTCAAAGCAACGATAACAATTGGATCATCCCTCGGGACCTTTTTCAATGTGTTGTCAGATTGTTGTCAGATCAGGATCAAGGTTTCCCTGTTCCTTTGTCAGTTCTGCTCATTGAAATGCAAAGTTGAGCAGAACAGAACAGGTGATGAGAACCAAGCAGGAGGTGGGATCAGTGGAGGAGCAGCCAGACAAATGCAGACAGAATTTTTATGGGACTTTGGAAAGTCAAATGTGTGCACATGTGAAAAGGTATTGTCCTTTTGTTTCAATGATAATGCAATAAAATGTCAAATTTAAGTTAAATGTTATTATGAAGAAAACAGCTTTTACAAAGTTTTGGACCGTTACACAGTTCAAAGCAACCAGCAAAGTCTCAGGTCTTAACCTTTAAGTCTCAAGTCAGACCTAAGTGTGTGATGAAAATAATACAAGTCATCGTTCAGGTCAAACCACTCGAACGTCTGATCATCCATTCGACATGAAAGGTTGAGCCGTCGATCACAAGCCCTCCATCTGAATGACCAGTGACGTTTCAATACTGGACTGCATTCTTCATTCCCTGTTGGTGGTTTATTTTAATTCAGAGGTGTCAAACATGTGGCCGGGGGGCCAAATCCAGTCCACCAAAGGGCCCCTGGGATGGCCCCTGGGATGAATTTGTGAAATGCAAAAATTACACTGAAGATATGAGTCATTTTAGTTCATGTTCCACAAACAGACCAATTTAATCTGAAGTGAGTTGGATCAGTCAGATACAATCATAATAACCTATGAATACAACTCCAAATGTTTCTCTTTCTTCACTTCACAAAAACATGAATAACCTAAGTTGTAAATTATATAAATGATAAACTGAGACAGAATATTGTTTAAATTGCACTTATTTTTCTTAATAAATATCAGTTCATGTTATTCCCATTGTTTTTAAGGATAGTTGGTAGGTGCGAACATTGTCATCACATAATTTGACTTTTTTCACTCTAAAACACAGAGGAAAGTTAGGAGTTGGCATTATTTCTCTATTATTCTGTTATTATTTGACTGCTCCGGCCCACTGCAGATCAGTTTTGGCTGAATGTAGAACTGAACAACAATGAGTTTGACAGCCCTGGTTTAATTGGAACCTGATTTATAATGATTGGCAAACACTGGATTAGAATAGATTTTATAATCAATACATACAACAAGCAAACTTCACCACAAAAAAAATCTTAAAATACTACTTTAGATTAGATTGGATAGAAATGGTGGACCCAGTGCATATACTGTAACGTACAGTGTATTACACCTGTAGCGCTTTAAATCCAGTCAGGAGCTACAATATATTATCCATCACTCACCTGATGAATTCTACCACTTGTGCCAGAACTGAAACATTTCATACTTCTTTTGCCTCCAAACACATCTATGCCCAATCCTAATTCACCCCTTACTCCTCCCCCTTACCCCTCCCCGTTGGCCCTAGCACTTGGCATTACCCCTTTAAACAGAGTTGTAAGGGTTAGTGGTTGAAATGGTCCAGCCCTTCCAGACCTGTTACGTCATCATCAGTCATCGATGTCTCTATAAACAGATGTGACAACTTTATTTGTGACAGAATTCCTCATGCCGTCAGCAGCTGGAACCGTCTCTGTTCCATGGGTTTTGGGCAACTTTATGTGCTATCAACCAGAGCAGCACAATATATTGTTTGAACGTTGTTATCGCAACATACGTGTGCGCAATAGCCCCATCGCAGGTCCTGTAATGTAGGAGGCAAATGAACTTGACGCAAGTGTTTGCTCCTGGAGGATTCTGTTGGGTTTCTGTAAATCAGTCTGGTTTGGACCGGCTCTATATGTAAAGTGTCATGAGATAACTTCTATTATGATTTGGCGCTATATAAATAAAATTTGATTTGATTTGATCTAAGTTCAACCTGCGTACCTGACACACACTGCACAGCCATCCACCAATCACAATCCTTCTGAATCAGTTTGCTGAAGCAGACCACGCCCCCTGCACATGGAGTGAGTCACTGGAAACAACATTGAAAAAATGAGCAACGAACAAGAGAAAATCACCGAAAACGAAGACTTGGAACCAAAAAGAAAAGCAGCGTCAGTTCAGT
>JAPQRP010000024.1:3018774-3031846 GCA_037367295.1 Apogon hyalosoma
CAGCCTGACTTCACACACACACATATATACATATTTATATACATATATATATATATATATATATATATATATATGTATATACACACACAGTATTATGTGCAATAAAGGCCAGTGGCCAATCAGACTTCATTCCTCACATTTTGCACACATTTTTTTTTTACGTTTTTCTTTTATTACACAAAGGTATGTTTTTTTTTTTATGTGTATATTGTCATATAAATGTTATTGGGCTAAATCTGGGACCTCAGGTACCAAATTTTGTGCCATCTCATGTAAACATGTGCTGTTAGACAATAGAAGTCCTTGAAAGATTAACAGTATATTCTTTATCAAACCTGTGCATTAATCCAACATTAGAGCTGCATCGACTTATCGACAAATAGTGAATTAAATATTCATCATACTTTATGCATGCCGGATGTGCACCAAATGTTCTAGTTAATGGATGGAAAATCTATTTTATCGCTGCGATAACTATGAAGAGCCTGTTTTTCTTTGCAGTTTACAGTCTGACTTCTTGTGAGTCGTCGATGACTCGTCAATTATTGAACTAGTTGTTAGGTTCAGTCCAATCCAACATCAAGTCAAACTAAATAAACCATTAGGTTTTTATCAATTACACAAAATCCAAATGGGCTATGATATTCAATGTGTAGATTTTAGTTGGAGTGTTTGCTTTTTGCGAGTTAAATAAAATAAACCCGTGGTGCCAGGTACAAGCCCCGCCCCTTATATATTTCTCCTATTTTAAGTAAATGGGAAGATTTTTAAAATTCATAAAAAATTTAAACTTTGACTTTTCCCAAAATGTAATCACATCTATTCTGGGTCACTGGTAATCTATTAACCTACGTTGGTCTGAATTCAACCAATAGTTTTACTGCTTAAGTGTTCAAGAAACAAACTGAACCAAAAAACATTCACCCTTGCCTCCGCTTCAGGGGTCGGGGTGAAAAGAAAAAAAAAAAAAGTAATAAAATAAAGAGTCAAAGAAGCCTGTTCAGTGTTTGAAAGCACCTTAACATTTATACAACTGAACCTACAAAACCATCAACTTTGTAAAACTTCCACAATAACAGAGGAATTGAATGAAAAGATAACATGTACATGTATTTACAGAGTTCCACCTGAGGACAAAAGCAAAAAAAGAACAGGATGGAGCCACGACACATTTCCCACAGATCTGAAAGAGCATTTATCACATGTTATCCTTCAGAAGTCAAACTGACCGTTCCTCCACCGACCGAAGATCATCCTTTACAAATCTATGTCTGCGCTGCTGTTTGAACTCTACTTTAGTCGACACAGTACAAGTCACATGGACCTCAATGAACATCTGAGACCAACTTCACCTCCATTTCACACACGTGTCCTTCAGCATCTTAAACACACAGATCAGACAGTGGCCCCAGCAGTCCGACATGAGGAAAACTTAAGGACTTTCTCTACGACCCAAATCTAAGCTTTGAAATATAGATGAAGCAGCTCTTCGAAGAGTGGAGCACAAACGTGTCCTCCCTTAGATCTGCTGGAGGATCAGCTTCTTCTTTCCATCGTGGCTGAATTTGTTGGAACGAAAAATGTCGCTGTCGTAGAAGGCGGTCAGGTTGTGGATGTTGATCTGTCTGGCCTGGAGGAGGAAGAGGAGGGGGAAGAGAAGGAGGAGGAAGAGGAGATACAGAGTCAAGTGTTGGTTTTTAATCCTGAACATGTGAACAGTGTTTTTGAACTTTGTGAAGTCTTTGGTTGGTCTCAGATGAACCTTCTGTAGTGGTCAGTCTGGACTCAAAACCATCAGATCCATCAAGTTCAACAAAACTACAGCTAACTTTAACTGCATCTGTACTTCAGACAGAACAAGACTGATGGACAAACCTAAAATATGGAGCCTTTAATAAACATTTACCAGTAAAATATTAGCCAATGTTAGAAAAACGGACAGCTGCAGGTTAGAGGTCCAGAGTCAGTCTGGGGTTCTCCGCAGGTTCTGTTCATTGTCACTGAAACTAAATAATCAACACTGAAGGTACAACTACATTTAGCATAAAAGACACTGTTTCCTGCAGTTTTTACAGTAGATCCACCCATTTAAGATCAATCTTCCACCTTATAATCCTCTGATTTAAACATTCAGCCTATTTTTCATTTATCAAAGTAAAGCATGGACTTTTTTCATTTTTCTAACATAATGAACCAAGTTCATATGTTTGAGTTGATCTGCACATTAATATTCAGTCAAAAATGTCCTTACTTTGAGAATCAAATACATTCTCAGACATTTGAACACAGCTCTACTTGACGTCATGAACTTTAGAATCCTTTATTAACTCTGGGGCCTTCATGACAGAAGTCAGACTCAAAACTCATCAAAAATAGTCCAATTCAGTATTTGACATCATTACAGACGTCGTGCACTTTGGTTTAAAGGAAAAACTGAATGTCTGTTTAAACATGGTTGAGAATTCTAATGTCTGTCAGATGTTCTTTAAAGGAAATGTTGGTGCCGTAGACATTAGTAAAGGCCTTTTTTCTTACTGCAGTTCATAATTGGACTAGATTATTGTTTTTAATGTGTTTGGTTTTTGTTTTTATCTGCTGTATGTAAAGTGTCTGAGTTCCATGAAAAGCACTATGCAAATAAAATGTATTATTATCATTATTATTATTAGATTGCGGTTGGAGTCATAGTCGAGTCATGAAACTAAAACTATTAATCCATAAAATTTAAAAAAACAACTTAGACTCAAAATGATCCAATAAACTGTGAAGCATTTTATTAACTGCAGCCCAGTGAACAGCTGTTTGGTCCGTTTGTCCTCTACCTTGTCCTGCAGCTCCTTCTCTGGGATCTCGATGAAGTCGTTGTGAACGCCATAGCGGTTGCGTTGATAGGCCGCCTGCTCCGACACCAGCTGTTTGAGGATAAAGAGCAGCAGCTCGTTGTTGTCTCTGCGGAAGGCCAGGTACCGGGCGAACGTCTGCACACAAACACAACCACGGTCAGAACACGGACAGGCTTAGCCAGCGCCTCCTCATCCACCAGACTCCGCCCACACACCTTCCTCATGCTCCTCATCACACTGAACTTCTGGGTGTCGATGAAGCTCTCCAGCATGACCCTGATGGCCATGTTGACATCGTCCTCCAGGACGTAGTCCCGCAGGTGCATCTTGGCGTGGGCCTCGGCCATGCGGATCATCGACTCAATGTGACGCACCGTGATGGGGATGCTGCCCGTGGCCTGTTCAGACACAAAGGGGCGGAGTTACAGACAGCCCGGACCAGGAGCCACCAGGTCCAGTGGGTTTGGAGGTCTGGACACAGTCCCACTCACCATGGACTCTTTACGGAGGTCGCTGTAGATGCGGGCCACCTTATCCTGGTCCATCTGGTTGAGTTTAGGATGAACCTATGTGTAGAAAAGCACCAACATCCGACTTCGAAACATTAGAACCATTCTGAAAAAACTGAAGCACAATTATTAAGAGCTGCTTTTATCCGTAAAACTGAAAACCTAAAGGTTTCAACCATTTGACTGGAATTCAACATCTGTCACATTCAGTCTGCATGGAATTTAACCCTTAAAGACGCAAAAGCATCTGCCCATCTAAAATGTTTAACAAGTGGGAAAGTGGGCGGAGTTTACTACTACTACCACCCCCACCCAGTCACAACACTTTGCCCCTCCTACTGATACCAGGTCCAGCAACAGAACATGTAAAGAACGTGTGATTTTTGAAAAGAATTTGATGAATGTCTGAGAAATCGGTTGGACAAACTGTATAAGATGTAATTTTTAAAAAAAAAACATACATTAAAAAAAATCCCCAAACTGAAATTTAGCCTTCAAAGAGTGCGCTGCACCTCTGCATGTGGTAAAGAACATGGGTCAAATGTAAAAAACAAGAGATGGACAGTGTCTGAGAAACAGGATGGACAGAAGTCTGAGACAGACTGAACTGGTCCAGCTGTTGAAGGTCTAACCCTGGCATTCAGGTCCAATGTATTTATTATTGAGTCACTAATAAAACTCATGTAGATACACGGTTCTAGACACATATTCAGTTAATAAAACCTTTTAATTTACTTACATGATCAGTGAATTAAATACATGGTTTACACTGGAAAAAAAATGTAAAAGCTAATATTATAATAAATGTTGATAAATGCCTTCTAATGGTTAAATGTGGATACGTTCATTTGGACGTCTCCACTTAAAACTAGTCTGGGATCCTCGAGTGTTAAAGGGACCAGTTTTGGGCTTCCAGGTTCAGTTGGACACCTGAGGACGAGACTGTCACTATGACAACAGGACACACGTGTTCGTACCCGCTCTTTGGCGTAGATGATGTACTTCCTCATGAGTTCCTGAGGAATCGGTGGAACGTCAGACGAGTTGGGCAGCACCACCTCCTCCAAGGCCACGCCCCCTTCACTGTTTCCAGGGTGATGCTTGATGTGAGAGCCAACCACAAAACGGGCCAACATCTCATCCTAAAGGGACAGACAGCTAGTCACATGACAGAGCTAGGAGGCGGGTCTCTGGAGCGCCACTCAGACTTTTAAATGTCCTTTTCAGTTCTCAGAGGTCTGTGGTGCTTCTGTACCTGCACTGCATCCACCGTGTCTCGGACTACACACAGGACATCGAAACGCGACACAATGGGCTCCGTCAGATCCACATTTTCAGCAAAGGTCAGCGAGGGGTCGTACCTGCCGCCTGCAACACAAACAGACCGTCATCCAACGCCACGACCACTGGAACAAACATGGAAACACTGGACCAGTGAAGTACACACTACAATCCTCACTGCTGCAGAACCTGCCATTTCTGTGCTTTATTTCCATCATATCTGTTCAAATTCCTCCTCCAGCTGTTGAACTCCTCACTGTGGACCTTTTCTGAACTCCTTAAGTGGTGTCACATGGTTCATACACTGAACACAAACATTTGAAGAAAACTAAGACGAGAACATCCTCAGCATGAAGATCAAAACTGGGTGAAAAGTCAGGATGGATCAAGTCAAACCTTTAGATCTTAAAACAGGGTTCGTACACATTTTAAGGTCAAATTCAAGCACTTTCAAGGGTCTTTCAAAATTTTCCAGCACCTTATCACTGGAGTAAGATACAGATCTACAAGAACACACACACACACACACTCAGAATTATTTTGTCACTTTTTAAACACAATGTACATACAACTAAAATTATGTCTCATAATAGCAAAAGTTTGATTAATTTAAGAACACAAAGTT
This sequence comes from Apogon hyalosoma, assembly GCA_037367295.1. Taxonomy (NCBI): domain Eukaryota; kingdom Metazoa; phylum Chordata; class Actinopteri; order Kurtiformes; family Apogonidae; genus Apogon; species Apogon hyalosoma. The sequence continues at coordinate 3,024,033 of JAPQRP010000024.1, forward strand.
GGTGTTCTTCACACACACTGGCACCAAAGAGACCCAGATTCAGATCCAACTGGACCTGGAGTCGACTTGAGAACACCTGGAATTGACTTAATGACAAAGTCATATTTTTATAAATGTCTCACCTCTGTACGTAGCTTTGGTTTGGGTTAATGTTACAAATAAATAAATCACATAATTCCAAGCACTTAAACTGAAATCCAAGCACTTTTCAGACCTTGAAAAACATTAAAATTCAAGCATTTTCAAGGATTTCAAGCACCTGTACCAACCCTGTGAAAAATTCATCACATTAGGTTTGAGTTGACAAATGTTCACTGAAAATGGATTTGACCTGGATGCTGCCTTCAGGTGCTATGGAAATTACGGTAAATACTAGTTACAAACTCAAAAACTGTTCATGAACACCCCCTCATATTGTATTTTCCACCGGAGAACATGGAAGAGAGCAATGAGGGATTGATGACAAATGATAAACACTGCTTTTAGTAGCGTTCTGCTGCCGTAGCTGATGATTTTACACTTTTTACATTAAACACAATTTGTAAAACAATGATGAAAGTGCTGTAGCAGATGGATTAACGCGTCCAGAACGGTTTTACCCCAGTAGCAGGTCACAGTAACACTTAGGACCACAGAGGCTCATGTTCCCCACAGCATGTGAAGGCAGCACTGGTCTGATTGGATGTTGTATTTGGAACATTTGCTGCACTGGTCAGTTTGACTTGGATAAACTGGATGATTGACAGGCGCTTCGTACCAATAGGGTTGGCAGCTGCGATCACAGTACACCTGGCCTGCAGCGACGTGACGATGCCGGCCTTGGAGATGGAGATGCTCTGCTGCTCCATGGCCTCATGGATGCTCGTCCTGTCTGCGTCGTTCATCTGGACAGAACAGGCAACGTGAGAACCGACGCAAACGCACATCCAGTTCAGAACATTGGGCCCAGTCCAGGCCGATGTGTACTCACCTTATCGAACTCATCAATCAGACAGACGCCGCGGTCGGCTAGCACCAGGGCGCCGGCCTCCAGAGTCCACTCACGGCTGACCGGGTGTCTCTGCACGTAGGCGGTCAGACCCACAGCCGAGGCGCCCTGTCCAGTGGTGAAGACCGCACGACTCGCCACCTTCTCCACGTACCTGCACGGACCACAAAGCAGACCAGAGATTAGCCTAACATTACACCTCAGATGTATAGAACTGAGCCCGTTTACATCCACACTAATACTCCCATGAGTATCTGACTCCTGGAGTAATCAGATTACTCCAGTGATCATGTAAACGGCCTGATATGATTTATCAGAAAACAACAGTAATCTAATTATGAGAAATCGGATTAACACCTGGATCTGTCCACAATACTCTGATGTCTGTACAGATTCATCAGATTATTTTATCTTCTACACGTTTAAACCGTTAAAGTCACAGAAACCTGAGCAGAAAACAATGACAGGAAGTTTGATTCTACCATCACTGTGTGTACGTACTCCAAAAGACATCCCATAATGGACCGTTTTTGACTACATGCAATTAAGAAATGCGATAAACGTGTCAGATCTGATTATTAAAATAATCTGATTACTCTGTTATTGGATTTTTATGGTCATGTGAACAGGCTCAGATTAAACTGATCTAAATAAAACAAACCATAACAGGGTTAGATTCATAACATGCAAACATTTGAACAACATTCAAACTATTAACACCGGTGTTAAGACACGACATCAAATGGGATGGTGCAGTTCTGTGTGTGTTTGTGTATATTTTTAGTTTTTGCGTTTATGTCATATTTTTTTAGACAGACAGATCATACTTGAGAAACTGGGACTTGGCGGTTCCTGGGTCTCCACACAGCAGAACATTAATGTCTCCGCGGACCTTGTGTTTTCCACCTGAACAGACAAACAGAGCATAGATCAGATATGAAGATCTACAGCCAAACACATGACCCACCTCTGGAGGTTCAAGTTCAGACCTGGGTTTTTGGGTTCTCCTCCAAACAGCGACAAAGCCAGAGCTCTCTTAATGTCTTCGTGACCGTAGATGGAAGGTGCCATGCTTGCAAAGATCTAGAAACCACAAATAATCACATCTGTCAGGATGGGATGACGACACCTCACTAAACAGGTTCAAAGGTCCAATCAGGAGCTCAGACCCACATGGTCCAATCAGCAGGTCAGACCCACTTCACTGAGTTCCGTCTAAAAGTTCTTCAGAACTGTGTCACATTTGTCCTTCGGCCACAGTGGCTGAACTGTGCAGATAAATGTTTAGTTCCTCTTACATTCCTCCGTCACAGAACCCTTAGAACCACTTCACATACATCTTCCATCTACATCTGTTCTTCTCGACTGCATCTACAGGTAGAATCACGGCTGTAATTCTGTAATTCAGACCACCTGGTCTGGACGCTGATGCTCACCCTCTCTCCGATGCGTTCATCCTTTGACAGAGCCACGATGGCCTTGACGTCCTCGTCGGTCAGCTCGGCCACGGCCACGCCCTCGTCCCTGCGGGTGATGTGATTGGCTAGGATCACTGTGGCGAACACTGGGAAGCCGTTGGCCATGTTCAGAGAGCCGTCATAGTTGTTGTGGTAGATGCCTGTCAGTTCCTGCAAAGGAGAACGAAACCTCAGAGGTCTGTATGTCACCGCCACGGAGTAAACATCTGACCTCACACTGGGAGGAGAACCAGTTCACCTTTCCTGATGGTGGAGATCAGGGGTCACCAACCCTGGTCCTTCAGATCTACTATCCTGCATGGTTTAGATGTCTCCCTCTTCCAACACACCTGGTTCAAATGATCAGCCTATCATCAAGCTGTGTCAGGTGGACTGGAAGAAGAAACATCTTAACCATGCAGGATAGTAGATCTGGAGGACCAGGGTTGGACAACCCTGGTGGAGATCAATGAGGTCCAACTCATGTTAGTTCAGGGGCCGATTACAGCCCAATATGAGCTCAACTGGGCCGGACCCCAAAAATAATAACAGTGAAAAAGTACAATGACTTTATGAATAATGACACCTTTTAGATGTAAACATACATATGTTTGTAGATCTACAAGGAATCCTTTAAAAAATGTGAACCACCGTGAACCTAAACTTTGAGAAAAATCAGTGTAATTTTAACAGCATTATGCGTCAGATGATCATTTACACATTTATGTGGATCTACAAATACACTAAACATTTAGTAACAGGCAGTATACAGTTCAAATTACACTTATTTCTCTAAAGACATCTCAGGTTGTTCATATTTGTTTTGTTATTTACATTTTTATTAAATGATAGTCTGTGAATGTGAACATTTACATGTAGTGTTACTTTTTTTTTTACACTACATTTGGAGTTTCATTTCAGATCATATAGGTCTGTGGGTGGAACATGAACTAAACCTTTGATTATTGAGATTTTCAGTATAAAATACATCCCATCATCAGTGTTTCCTGGTAACTGGCTCCTCAGTGGTTTTATGGTACCATGTTCTTCAGAACACTCACTATCTCGTCTCCGGGCTTGCAGCTGTCCACCAGGTCGGCCAGCAGGATGGCGTCCTTGGAGCGGGGCAGGCGGCCGGCGGCAACCTTCCCCGGACTTTCCTGAATGGTGATTCTCTGGTAGTTCTGGTACACGGTCTGGAAGGAGGACACATTCAACCACACAGAGGTTTAATTGAAGGGCCAGTAGATGTTGGATCTATGTTCTAAGTGTTTCGTATCCTCTGGAAACAACCATGGCACAAAAGACTTTTTCACCGATTTTAAAGTGAAGTGCTTTCACTGATCGTGGCTTCATGAAACTACAGAGTTCCAGTTATCAGTGCCATGCTCCATTATTAACGCAGCTGCTTTTCAGTGATCTTTTAGCGGTGACCTAACATTCAGAGTTAAATAACTTTGTCCTCACACAGTAAAAACAGGCCAATTAAATTGACCATCTGTTTGTAGTCTAAAAAAATGGACATAAAGGCTGTCGAAGCATAGAACCTAAGTCCTACACTGGACATATGAACTTCAACTTCATTCATTTAAATATTATCTGTGTGCATTAACAGATGTAAGGAACCCCCACGTAAACACACGGTCATAAAGTCTCTCTGGTTCCACCATGTCTAGGGTTCATGCACCACATGATGACATCACAGAACATTCAGAAGAACAGGACCCTCACCTCCTCCATGTTGATCTCGAAGGGGCCCTGGGACTGACACTCCGGACAGGAGCCAGGCTTCACCTCCTGGTTCTGGGACTGGAAGAAGGGCCCCAGGACGAAGTTACACTTGTTACAGTTGTATTTGACCATGCCCAGCTGGGGGAGGACGCCGGAGCAGCTGCTCACCACGCCGCTGGTCCGGATCAGCTGGTTCAGGTGGAGCTGTCTGAAAGGCCAACACACAAGGGTTCATGGACTTCATCTGCTGCAGAACCACGGACCAGACCAACCTGCTCATGTGGGTTTGGTCCAGTTCAGGCGCTCTGATGGCTGGTGTGTTTTCTGTACCTCAGCGAGCGGATCTCCTCTACCAGCGGGAGGTTGCAAATGCGCACGTGGATCTCATGAGCGATTCTGTCATATTTGGGGTACATGGCCAGCACCACCTCCTTAGCAGCTTCATCAAAGACCTAAACAATCACACACACACAGGGTTATTGCTAGAGACAAAACTGAAAGCAAAAAAACAAAGGTACAAAAAAAACCCCAAAACATTTGCACACCAATAAAGTTGTACTGTGATTAAAGAAAATCAAAATAACTGATGAACCCAGGTGTTCCTGCTCCTTCTTGTTGATAATGTGGTCAGACACACCTGGACTAACCAGTGTGTCCAACAATGGAGGACAGGAAATAAAAGAGCTGTTTAAGTCCAGAAGCAGTGGAGCTGTGCATAGAGCCCATTGGATTTAATAAATACTGACCATATAAGAGCAGTTAACGTCAACCACAGACATGAAGGAGTGTGTGTTAATGAGGTTTAATCCCTGCTGGTTTGGACTGGTTTGGACTGGACTGGTCTGGTTTGGACTGGTTTGGGCTGGACTGGTCTGGTCTGTCCAGAACCTGCCACAGGACGTTCAGTGCACATTAAAACCACTGCCTCACCTTCAGCATCTCAGCAGGAGCCTCTGGTAGAAAGTAGGCCAGGACGTGTTCCCTGGCAGCCAGGTCTTCATAGTTCACCACCAGACTCTCTTTGTTCTCTGAAACCAAAGGTCATGACAGGTCAGGTCATCAGTGGACACACACGCGGTCACATGACATGAACAGACCCCCAGTACCTTTGCACATGTCGCTGATCTTCTCTTTAAAGACGTTGTGGCCGTTTTCGTCCACGTGTGTCCGCAGGAAGTTCTTGAAGCGGTTGTAGATCTCCAGTCTGGGGGCTGCCATGGACACCCACTCCTTCACCGTGTGACCCTGCAGGAGGGGGAGGAGCCATTACGGACTGCTCAGCACACAACAGTCCAACAGGACCTGAAGGGGGTCGGACCAGTAAAATAAACTGGAAATAATGTCAGCGCCAAACTATTCTGTGTTTGAAGAGACAACAGTACAATAACAGAATGAAAAAGTTTACATCTACAAAACATCCTTCAAAAATCTGAGGAACATCAACAAACTTCACGTAAACTTAAAATAAGTACAATTTTTACAATTATAAAGTACAGATTAACATTTAATAACAGACTGAATATTGGTACAAATACACTGAGCTTATGACAGTTCAGGTTGGTCATATTTATTCTGATTTTTGTGAAAGGATAGCTTGTAAATGTCAACATTTTCATGTAATGTTACTTTTTTTAATGCTAAAACACAAACTTTTGCAGTTGTCTTATATTTACAGGTTATGATCGTATTTTACTGATGGAACCACCTGAGTTTGACTGGGCTCAGTATATAACCTGAACTAAAATGATGTTCATATCTTCAGCATTTCACACATTGATCCCAGGGGCCAGACTGGACCCTTTGGCGGTCCGGTTTTGGCCCACGGACCATATATTTGACCCCTGTGCTCCAAGGTCTCAGTCAAACCATTGCAAAAGCACAGGATTCACACTTTAATGACCTCTGTAATGGATCATGTGATTATTTAAACCCTTGTGCTAATGAGGTTTTTTGCCAAAGGTCCAAACAAGCAGCTGCTCAACATTACAGATGTTTCGCCAGGTTCAACACAAAACTCCACTTCTAATGTTCCCTGCAGTCTCCAGATTATCCAACCCCTTCATGACAACTATCTTCAGCATTTAGAACGCACTTCTACTGTTACGATCTGCTCCAAATGGGATGCACAGGTTGACACCTGCTTCTGGCAGTGTTCCTGGAGAACCTCTGCCCGTTCCTCCAGGCCAAAGCTCTCCACTTCATTCATACTCTTGAGTTTGTGCTGCAACTGCCTTTTTTAAATCCCACCACAGATTTTTAATGGGGGTTAAATCAGACACCCATGAGGATCACTCGTGTCCTCCAGGACTTCATCTGAAACCTCATGTCCTCCATCTGCCACATCCAGGTAGTGCACCCTTTAACTAAATGCATCTGTAGAACCTCTAGTGCCTCTGCTGCTTCATGTATCCTATTGCTTGTTTCTCCAAGGCCATGGTCTCTTTTCTGAACTTTCGGGATAATTCTCTGGACTAACATGCATTAAACAGCAACAGTGCAGATACTGGAGGAGTTCCACCTCAAACACCTGATTTGCAAACGTATGCTTTTATAAGGAGTTCTATTCAGAGGCTGAATCCCTTTGAAACTGCACTAGTCATTGAAAGGAGGATTTCATGTTGAATACAGATACAACACTTGTAATATTACTTTTATTCAACTACATAAACTGTTCTTGTGTAATTTGTTTATTGCAAAGACCAGAAAAACATTCATGTCACCAATAATTCTATGGGGTTGAATCATTTTGCAGTGAGACATTATACCCTTAAAACTGAAGGAACATAGAACCAATGGGCCTGTATCTGACCGGTACGTTCTCTCAATAATCAGTACCAGGTGAATGTGTGAGGTTGTCAGTTCTGTTCTATGTTCCAGTCCTGTGGTCTGGATGCAGATCAGTCTAACTACAGAAGTGGGCGGGACTTTCACTGGAGGAGAACTCAACTCATCCAATCACAGTCCAAATGACTTCTATCACTGATCAGTTGGAGCTAGACTGATATCTGGAACCATTTACATGTTCTAAACCATCAACATATGGCCCAGTAGAAGGAAAGGAACAGAAGATTTCAAACAATCAAAAACCCAAATGTCTCAAAACTGAACAAACATAGTCTGAAGGCAGATGCATACAAAGTTTCACCACAGCAGATGTTTGCAGATGTTGCTAACGCAGAGGCCGGACACAGCGCCTTCCAGACACTCCCGTCCAATCAGACGGTCAGTTACAGCCCACAGCATGATGACTAACCTTCATGTCCTCCAGGTTCTCAATGCTTTCAATCATTTCTTCCTCTTCTCCGTCTGCTACTCCTTCTGCTGCCCGCTCTGCCAGTCTTCTACGACGTGCTGCCGGACGCTCATCGTCCTCATCTTCACTATCTGAAAAACACATGGTTCATTAGTGGGAAACAATCAGATGGACCATCAACCACCTCATGACCACGGTCAAGTTAAACCATAGACGGTGAAACCCTCTGCCATATATGGATCTATATAATAAACACCATATACTACTATAACTGTTAATATAACCCTCTGCCATATATGGATCTATATAATAAACACCATATACTACTATAACTGTTAATATAACCCTCTGCCATATATGGATCTATATAATAAACACCATATAC
>JAPQRP010000024.1:3186551-3199252 GCA_037367295.1 Apogon hyalosoma
AAAGTTACTCTTTAGGTGATTATGTCTCATCTTAAGTGTGATGAGATATTTGGACTAGAAATGAGAAAAGTACACTTTGTAAAATTTTGATTTTTGCAGTGCTTCTGTCTGAGAATGATGATCAAACATATGTATTTACTGACCAGTGTTTTGATGTTGAAAGAGTTTAGATGTTATGGCAGTTCATGGTGGGTTTTAGTAAATGTGGACCCTGAGGAGACACAAAGCTAATGTGGGTCTCAAACTGAAAACGTTTGGCAACCACTGGCCTAGAGCATCTGACACTCACAAATTTATTTTATGAGAAATTTTGATACTGCTATTTGTTAACAGTAGTTTATTTAAGTCTCAATGCAGAAAATTAATTTAAATCCAGTTCCACATGAACAGCTCATACAACACAGATATGTGTGCACACATTCCCACAGGTACATTCTGCAGTTGCAGTCAGTACAATATCCCATCAAGTCTTTAGCAGATCCACGTAACATGTTGCGCTCAGAGAATCACAGTAGAAACAATTTTGGGCTCAAAAGACACAGTCACAGCCAAGGACACAGAGGATTTTACCCAATAAATATACAGAGAAACAGTGTGTTGTTCTGCATGTACGTATGAGAGAATGTATGTCATAATATGAGATGTGAGAAGGATTCATTGCATTAATGGGGGCCCATCTTTTAGTAAATATTCCCTTTAGAAACCTCAGAGAATATGTCAGAATAGATTTCCCTGACTCTTACATTGTCAATGGATCTGAGTTCATCCACTTAATAGTAATACATTTAACCCATAAGGACCCAGTGTGACTTTTGTGGCACTTACCAAATGAATTTTTTTCTCTGTTTAACCTTTCTTAAGTGATTTATCATCATTTATCATAATATTATCCTTTCAATTTTGCATTTTTTCCAGTGGAAATAATCTATTTTGCTCAGTTTAATTGACTAATCATGTAGATGTTCATAAAACCTCACAGTAAATTCAAAGGTTATTGTATCAAAAAAGAAAAAAAAAAGAATTAGTGACTTTTTTTAGTAAAATCTACCATTAATTGAACTTAAACCCAGAGTGTCCATCCACTGTCACTGATCCAACTCCATGGGTTTTACTGATGAATCGGTGTTACAGAAGATGACGGTGTTTCCACGTTCACTACGGAACCTCTGAACGTCCAAATGGGTCATATCTGATGACCGTGAAAAGATGACAAACTGTATTTAACACCAATTATTTACATGTATTGATAGGATTAATGGATCAACAGTCTAGATCAGTAGCTGCTTTTGGTTGACGGTGGATGTTTGGGTCCTTATAGGTTAAGTACTACTATCAATAATATTTGCATTAAATATGTCCTACCTTTTTTCCTCAAAACCTCCTGGATAGGCCCCTAGTGTTATCAGTATTGGGCACTCTATCAAATTTTAATGAAATATGCAAACACATCATCCCAAAACAATAGTATCTTAGGGTAAGTCCAGAAGATTTTTGCTATTTGAGTGAAATGTGGATATTTTCAGTAAAGTAACCTGAAGTATGAGTTCCCCAGAAGTGCACTCGTGGTGTATTTTATGTTTTTTTGTTTTTTTTCTTTCTTCTGATGGCATATGTTGGTGTGTTTTCTTGGAGCAGAGGAAGCGCCGACGCTCAGTGCTGGGGCTAGTGGGCGGGGCTTGATGTGAAGTCCCCGCCCCCCACGCCTGTTGATTGACGCTAACCAATGGCTCCTCCTTGAAAGCCTTTTTTTCCCCTCCCCCTTCGTTTTCCAGTGTAGTGCGTTGATTTCATACCAAAGTCATACTTCACATTCCACTTATACTGTCAAACCTCTGAGAAATATTACGGAAAACAACAAGGCGCCAAAATATTACAAAGTTACTAAAAGTGAACAGTGGCTCCTAGTGAATAAAAGAAGGGGACTGGCTGAATAAAAGGTAAGTTCTTAACTAATGTTCCCTCTTTCTGTTTAGAGCCTTTTCTGGGCAGTTTTTTCATGCCGCTTGTCTCGGTGAAGTTTTCAGATCATTGTCATTTTTTACATTTTTCCGCGGAGCTCCCCGCGTTGGGAGGGAAGAAAACATTTGCAGTTTGATAGTCTATTGTGTTTGGCTTACCCAGTGTGCAGGGATATCTCTGACAGGCTCTGGACAATAATATTTCCACCGGTAGCCCGCTCATTGACAAACACTGTCACACAAAAAAAAAAAAGAAAAAAGAAAAAGAAAAGAAAAAGTTAGTGTTTGACAGCAGAGGAGTGGGCCAATATGTTTGTTTTGTGTGTCGTACAGTTCATACCTGGATCCAACACTTTGAGCCTTGTTCCTCAGAGGAGTCCAGCAGTTATTATCTACAGGCAAACAGACAGACACACAAACAGAAACCATTTGGAGGAATACACAACTTCAGCCTGCATCCCCAAGGTAAGTGGAGGGATTTGTCAGCACAAGGAGGGAAGCAGCCCGCCTCGACCATCACTTTATCAGGAATTCAATGCAAAAAGGATCTGCTTATTTAAGACAAAATAACAAAAAAAAAAAAAAAAAAAGAATGATTTTTAATACTCGTTTTAAGGAAGACTTCTGAGCTGAACTCATTTTGTCTCTAAGTTACAGCGTTGCATTGATTGACAATGTAACAACATTCAAACTTCCATTTTAATTAGTTTAATATCTTTTAACTATTTTATTATAACACTACTAATAAAATAATGTACTGAATTGGATATTAATAATTGTATAGGCTACTTAGAATTCTAGGGTTTTAAGAAAAGTAAAAGTAAAGTAATACTTTAAATACAAAAAAAAAAAAAAAACCATTACAGGATTTATTTGTATGTGTGTTTTAATCAGAAAGTCTCTTGTAGTAGATGTTTGCCTCTCACCTAACTCCTATAGTTGTGGAAAACAACTTTTTTTTTTTTTCTTTTCTGAATAATCACTTAAATCTCATTATGTGTGATAAACAGAATAATACACAAAAGATTGTACAGGATTTGCACCAAAACATCGTTCCGTACTTTATCCTTCCCTGTTTTAAATTTTTTTGATTGAAATATACTGTCTTTGTTTATTTTTATATTTGTTTAACTGGTTTTTTTTTCATTCCTGCCGTAACCTGGGTATGCTCTGATACTCTGTAAAGTCTCACTAAGTACATAATTCACAGGTGAGGATTTGAGATGCATGGATATTTACGCCGGCTAATTGTATAATTATATGAGTGCCTCTTTAGGCTACACCTGCTCTCTGTCTGAGTTGTTAGCTCAGCCTGGCTAAACACTTTCTTATTTTGACAGACAGACACAAGCTGATTATAAAATTTAAAAACGATACGCCAGTGCTTCCATACTAAATTTGTACAGTCGTAGAAGCTGCGGAGGTAAATCACAGTAAGTGCCAGTCAGCAGGTTTAACTAAACAATAGAATGCAGTCTGTCAGGTTAGTCGCAGTAAGCAGAATAACCTGTTAACATTTATGTCTGACTATCGACGAACCTTTTTTAACAACAACACATACAACAGTTTTTCTGGAGCACGTTTATGTGTATATTTAACTTTTTCTCCAGGTTTTGTAGGCGTGAGAGGTGAAATGTTTTGACTGCGGTGAATTCTAACAGATTTCACTGCTCCGTCTTTAATCCATATGGCTGTAGGTTACAATATGTTCGGCCTCTGGTGAAGTCTTTGAAGCCAGGCAGTGTCTGTTCAAGCCACGGTCCGCTCATTTGATGCAACACTGATATAGAGGATGATCAGGCTCAGGTTTTCTCACGTAGTCGCATCAGGTCATGGTTGAGAAGCAGATTCTACTGGTTGAATCCATCTTAGGAAGAACGTTCTACTGGTTTCTCTATTAACATGTGGAAATGATGTTCTGAAATAAAACAACCATCCAATACAACCAAACAATGTGTCCTTGGTAAATGAGACACGCCAAGATGCCTAATAATAGATTTCAGTGCTGATGGGTAAATCTGGAAAGGATTAGGCATTCTGCTGTTCCCCTCGTTGTTTTTATGCAGCATGAACGCATCAAGCCTACCAATGTACAATGTGGTCTTTTTTCTTTCAGCATGCTTTATGATTTCTCAGCTGTTGTGGATTTACATTCTCTGCTTGTGTGAGAGTCGATTGCGGAGGGAAAGTTTTACAACTTCACCCATGTCATGGAGGTCAATTAGATTACTTGGAGTAATATCCCCTTAAAGTGGCCGTTTTCTCTCGTTCACTCCCCAGCTGTGTTCCTTTAGGCCGTTTATCAGAGGGAAGAGTTAATGAGCATGTGTTCTCTTCAAGGAGGTCAAAGACCTGTAATCCTCTGATGTTTTAGATTTTAAAGCGTATGTTTAATCAGACAGTTTAGAGACACTGCAGATACTTTGTGCTTGTGTGCTTATTTCTCCACTGAAGTGCATCTTTGCTTCACGCTGCAGATTGTTTACTTTGGATGCAGGACTGTTGACCGTTTGTCAGTGGCAGCTTCACCCATTTGTGTTAAACCCACAGAAGAACGGCTAATGAGCTTTGGCCCATTTGTGCAGACTTTTTATTTTTTTAGCACCATCCCCAAAAGTGGTCATCCAAATGGTGGACACACTTGCCCTTCTGTCTTCCCAGATCTGAACAAATACCACTTATATTTCTGCAGTGAACACTGAGGAGAGAAAATTCTGCATCTCTCAGCAGAAGAGCATTAATTACAATCTGGAATACAATATGAAGTGTGATGCTGACTAGCAGAGTCTGAGTTTGAGAGTATGACGGTAGATTGGGCAAAATGTAGAGCTGCATATTGGCAAAAATCTGGTGATACAATACACATCATGATACAGGGATTATGATTGACTTGACTTTATGGTTATGATTCATCAAAGTGATTTTTTTTAACTGAGTCTAATTTTAGGACAGCTATCACAGTACTAAGAACACACCACTCTATGCATAAATGTGAGTTTTAGTTTTAGTTTACTTTTCATGCAGTTACAATTGGGACAAAAGTTATTTAAAATATACACAGTATCACAAAACATGCTATTGTAATACTTAGTGTGTCAATATTTTCTGGGATCTCGGCAAAAAGTCCAAGTCTTACATGTTTCTTTATACTTCAGTACTTTTATAGTAATAATAATAGCAGTTCCTTTTTGTTTCCTGAAACACAATTTATCAATATTGCTTTCGCGTTAATACACTGCACATGTTTACATATCCTCCAAACCATGAGGTTTTAACAGATAAGCTTTCTGGTCTCCTGTTCGGTCCACTGAGGGGTGGAGCCAGGGAGTGGCCTAGAACAGTAATGTCTTTGTGTCAGTTGTCCCCAAGTTGCTAAACGTTTTAGTTGTTCTTTCTCAACTGTTGCAAATGATGTTCCACATAAATGTAGTCTACAGAGGAAGAGCTCCATGTGGCCTGGCTGGGGGTGAAGAAATGGTTGTTAGGGTTTGTGTGCCAGTGTTTGTGGCAACTCCTGCCTCCATTACAGATAACAGGAGGCTCACTCTCACACTGGGCCAGTCTGGTGTTTCATAGACCTGTGTGTGTGTGTGTGTGTGCGTGTGTGTGTGTGTGTGTGTGGCCTGTGTGTCACACTGAAGCTCTACTGACCCAAGGGCACTCATGTGAAACCCCTTTAATCCCTGTGCTCACGGTGTTTTGGGTTGGAGGGGTGGTCCGCTACAGCACAGAGTCATTCGTTTTGGTTGCTCCTAAATATAAATCCACACAGGTGTCTGATTCATTTTGTGCATGATCAGGCCTTTGTGAGCATTTGCACGTTACTCTAAAATGCAATCCTGCTGTAAGGTCTGTTTCTAGTTCTGTTTTTATGTCTAATCTCAGTTTTCCTGATGAAAATCCCCTCTATATGGCCCTGATCAAAGCCATGACTTCTTTTAATGCCCTGTTCCAATTTATATGGTTAGAGGACTTATTGGCCGGTGCATTCTGCTGCAAAGCTATGCATGTCTTAAAGGTTTCACAGATTATGGCTTCAAACCGCTCCCCTCACCACAAAATGACCAATTCAGGCTAGAATGGCTTCTCTGCTATGCTCCCTGGAAAATTTCCGATTAAAATGCTGATTCAGGCTGTAAAAAGAAGCACTCTGGCGCGCTCTCCTCGCTTTGTGTCAGTCTTTCCCTCTTCAGTTGGATTACTGCTTAATTCTCTCAAAGTGTCACAGTTGAAGGTAGACCAAGGCCAGCTGCGTCCACAGATAAAATAAAACACTGAACGAATGAATCAGACCTTATGTTCTTTATGCTCTGACTCGACGTGTGATATTCATTTATCCTCCTGATTCTCAGAGTGACTCATTTGGGAAACCAGCAACCTCTTCTTACTTCACTGAGTTGGTTTCTTCCTGAAAGATGGCATTTATTTACGAGAAAACAACAAATAAGGAACAGTTGTGGTCAATTTTATGGTGTAAATGTGAATTATGTAAGTCAGACTTCACCAGCCCAAGTCTTGTTCTATTTGTGTGCAGGATCTAACTCTGAACTCCATTGTTTTTCTTGGGCATGCAGCTGGTATCAAACTACAAATGTTTGCCTTGACAAGGGGTGCTTGTGGTGGCCAGTGTGTGCATTTGTCCCAGCTTTTCTTTCGGCCTCTCTCTGCCTCTTGCCGTGTGAGCTGCTGGCCGTCCAGCCCTCCTCTCACTCTCAGCTCTGATTGTTTCCTGAGCGCCGTGCCAGATAGGAAGTAGGAGGAAGTTATTGGAGGAGCTGGAGAGAATTTATTAGGGCCAAACACAGACACAGTAAGAGAAGAGGAGGGTGGTGACTTTGATTTTTGGAGATGGGACTCTTATTTTCAGGAGCATGAAGAGGGCAGGATGTTGACATTAAAAGCAGCCATCGATTAGAGGTTAGAAATAGTAGAGTTCACACATTTGTTGTAACTGTGTCTTTATGTGTATCAGGGATAAGGCAGTGTGTCCAGATTTTGTCAGAGAGCAGCCTTTCCTGGCCTGGAACCTAAAATGTTTTCTTTATCTGTAATCTGACCTTAGAGAGCAGCTGCTCCTTCTGCCGCCAAGTCCTGTTGTTTCCCCTGTCAAGAGTGTGTTTGTGTGGCTGTTGGTGTGTGGAGGGGGTCCTGCTAAGAGTCTGCTCACTCTACATCTGTGTGCGCCCTTCAACCTTAACTACGCTGTGGTTTTTTCATGTAGAGGAGTTTCACATGTGCGACTGAGGTTTGTGTCTAAAGTATGGTGGAGGTGTATGTGTGGTACTCTCAGCCAAGCAGGGGGGCTCTTGGCTGCCAGCAGGGGTCTGTTCTCTGCCAACAAGTGTCCCAACTCTAGCAGCAGCTTAACAAAGGCCGCATTTTAAGACACGGACAACTCTCGTAGTGCACTGCTTAGCAGAACAGAACAGGCTCGGTGAATCTACGGTAAAAGAGACAGATTTGAAGGAAATCTGTTAACAATCTGCTTCAAGCCATGAGTCAGTAAAATTTAGTCACACTGAGGGGGGTGTGCAGATTTATGGTGAAGAAGGGGGTTGGTTTTCTACAAAGTTTAGTCCAAGTTAAAAAAAAATAAAAAATCTTAGTTTATTTATATTTTACAATGAAAACAAAGTAAAGGCATGATTAGAATAAAGGGTGTGTAAGAGGGTATAAGGTCTATTAACAAAATTAGTATTTTAATTAATAGATCTTATTGTCCTGCTTACAGTTTTATTTTTATTTTATTTCTGTTCTGTTTTAATGCCAACTGGACTTGGGACCTTGGTGTTACATGTACTTTGTCTGCAGTGTATTACTCTACATAGCAAAGATACACGTTTTGCCATGTGTCTGTTTTGCCATGTGCATGTATGTATAAACTATCAATATTGTACTTTATTAAAAGTTAACTTATTAGATTTGTATACAGTGTGAAAGTCACATAAAGGATCTTAAAATAGAAAAAGGAACAAAACTTGTTGAATTAGATGAGAGTCCTAAACTTTAAATGTTGAACAAAAACTAGATGCTTTAGTTTACTACAGGAAAACACTTGCATACTACAGCAAGGTTTAATTAGTCTTTTTTTTTTTTTTTTTTTTTGACTGTGTTGCTCTTCTCTTGATGCACCAGGTGTATAAAGATATTTGCTATTTCCACCATATGAGCTGCACCGGGTGTTTCTTCACCACTGTGTCTGAACTGAAAAAGAACAGATAACTGTTTCATGTGCTGCTTCTGGTACTTATGGCATTATTTATTTATTTATTTATTTTTAATTCTAAAACCCTTTTATTTAATTTATTTAGGTGTAAATTTACAATATCAAATAATTATTCAAAAACAGTTCTTCAGAGCTCCCAGGTGTCAATCTGATCTTTCAGCATTACTATCATGATGAGGTCATAATTTCATCGTTGAAACAGGTGGAGAGCTGTTGAGCTGACAGGGTTGTGGTCTGCTGTTTTTAGCTTGTATTTCCAAAATATAATATATTATTTATATATAACAATATATATTTATTTTGTTTTCCACAATATTGGACTGACATCTGGGGGCTCTGTAAACTTTAGCTCTGGTAATATTTGTGGTCAAGCATTACAGTTTGTGTGTGTGTGTGTAAAATCTTTTCATTTAGAAACTACACAGTGTATTAAGTAAAACCAAAACATACCACAAAAGGTCAATGAAGACAGAAGTGACAGTGCATCATAGCAGATAAAGAAAAATCCTCCTCCAGTAATCAGCTGGACCTTTTGTGCATTGGCTCTGCAGATCTTGTGGCAGGAGTCTTTTGCTTATAGCATTTTTAATCAATTCCATCAAAAGAGATTATGTTGGCTGACTTGACATTAAGTGTCTTTGATTGTTTTTCCTCTGAGGAGTCACTTTCTTTTGTTGAGAAACAGTTTACATGAGGAATCACTTAAGAAAGAAGAATTTTAGAAACAATGTGAATGTCAAATTAGGAGCAACAGCATCAGGCATTGAGTTTTAAAGACTGATGGTTCGGGTGGACCTTCATGGCACGCCAACAATGTTGCACAAGGTTACATTTATTACAGTTTTTGTTTTGTTTCTCTTTTACAAAAAACTCATATTCACTTAAAATTACAAGAACTTGCAACTGTGGGTTTTTGGTTCTAATACAGCTGTCTTAGTCTGTTATTATCTGTGATCCATTGCTTCTTGGTGTTTAACTTAAAGGACAATGTTCTTTCTCTACCAGTGAACTGGAGATGATATGTTACCATCAGACCATAAAAACTGAGACATGACAGAATGATTCTGCTCAAGGTCTTGTAGACTTTGAATTCCACCGTGTGAGTAGAAACCCATCTGGTCGATCTGAGAACACCAAGATGATCTCATGTTTAGTGGAAGATCAAAATGGAGACTAAAAATGATGCTCTTTGCCTTTTCTGATTGAATAGGTGCTATTGTGCCAAACTCTGAATGTCAAGCTGTCCATTTGTTTTTGTTGAAACACACAGGCTCTGCTTGTTTCTGTTCTGTAGGTGTTTGTAAGGGATTTCCTACAGTCGGTGGCACACTTTAACAAAAATGTCTGAGATGGAATCCCTTTTCCTGATTTAGGCTACACCGACAGATTTCATCCTTGTGACCCTGCAGACTGAGAGTGACTCAGTAGAATTACTGGAATTCATTGGGTCATTTCACAGCGCACAATCCTGTCTAGGAGGAAAAAAATGGGAAATGTGGTGCAGTGCCAATAAACTCTGGTTGGTTCATAGATGGAGCTGGAGCAAAGATAAGCCGATTGCTGAAAACAGACTGTAATGTGATCACTGCGTTCAGCACTGGGAAAATGGGAAGAGGGATTCTAGTGCATGAATGGTGCTGTTTGAATGAATGTGCGAGGCACATAGCTTTGCAGTGTTATTTACATTCCTGCTGCACATTGGAATTCTGTAGCATGTTGGTCCCATGGCCTGGCTCCCAGAAACAGGGAGGGGAGGTGTGTCCCTAATTTTTGTGTCAATGTGTGTGCAGCATGTCATTCAGTCAAGATGCTCAATAAACCCTCCCATCTGGTAAACGCCTAAAGCAGTCACACGCAGGGTTGTGCTACGGCCTGTTCACATTTGAACTTATCGCCATCGTCTAGGAGGCTATGTGATGACCTCCATGATGATTTGTGTTGCTTTGTTTGTCTGTCAGTGGGATTACACAAAAACATTGATTTTCATGGAACTTGGTGTAAGGATAGAACATAAGCCAAGAAGAACCCATTTAATTCTGGAACAGGCTGTAACAAAGGGTGGAGACAGGATTGTTTGTTTTTATAGATATTGCTTTTCTTTCAAACAATATATGATTGGGCGGTCAATCAAATTACATCCTTGTGGGACCTTGGCAGAGGTATGTGCCAGCTAATTGTGTAGTTTATAAAATGTCAGAATATGCTGTGATCTCTTTCTACTTCTTAAGATTATGTACGTATGTATACCTTACACTGTTTAAGCTGTTGTTTTGAAACCAGTAGTTTGCAATTTGGCCATCATCATATTGACTCTTTGGAGCCAGAAGTGACTATATTTGGACAAAAGGGGCAGACCTACAGGAGAGCAAGGAGTCAGAGGTGAACTAATGTTAAACATTAGCTTAGACCAGGTAAACTGGTAAATTTCATCAAGCATTGCAATATAAAGTATTTTTACAGTCGTGTTAGTGGAATGTGTTAACCACAACTACAGGTGACGTGTCAGTCAGGAAAAAAATGTGTTTTATTAAATAAACGGAAACTCAAAGTCCAGCTTTGCAGGTGAGGTCATACAGACAACTTCGAGATCTGATCAAGGGAGGAAAAATTTACAGATGGACCACCAGATCACCTATTAAAAGGTCAAAAGAAAATGGATGTGACTGGCTTCATTTTGGGGCTGAGGTCCTTGTTCACTGGTATATAACTATAGGTGTGTGTGTGTGTGTGGGGGGGGGTGCAGTCAATGCGTCCATCTATAGAACACAAATCACTGAATCGTTTGATGAAAGTGATGTGAATCATATACTACGGTCTTCACAGTCACAAGATCACAACCCAGTCGAACACCCATGACAGGTTTTCTGACAGCACTTTCCATCTACAGCATTAAAACACCAAATAAGAGATGTAACGATATGAAAATTTTATATTAAGTTTATTGTGACCAAAATTATCATGGCTATCATTGTTATTGCGGTATTGTTGAAATGTGCTCAGAATGTTCAAAAAGTACTTATACACACACTGAAATAATTGAATTAATAAGAGTTATTTTGGTAAAAAACCTAATAAAATAACATGCACAAAGTACTTTCTGTTGGCATAAACATTAAAATATTTACATGTAAACATCAAACATACAAATGTGCATTAAAGATGGCACCTTTTGGACATAAGAGATAACTGCACTAGAGGTGGGAATTGATAGGATTTTATTATGTCAATGTCATTGTCGATTCTGTTTACCAATCCAATTCCTTATCAGTTATCCTATTGATTCATGAGTGCTTTTTTGAGTGGGGAAAAAAAGTAGTTGGACAGGTCATAGTGGAGCTTGTTTGACCATTTTCCATATCAAATCGTTCTGAATGTCACAATGAGAGAGAGAGAGAGAGAGAGAGAGAGAGAGAGAGAGAGAGCGGTATCACCGTGAGTTTTCAAAGTGCAGTAATCGTTTTTAATGATAATTAGAATTTAAATGGTAATACTAACCATCGGGAATTTTACCGCGTTTTATCATTACACCGATAATTGTTACATCCCTACACCAAATAAAGGAATGTATTTGGGAAGAATAGTATTGTAGTATTTATGGAATCAGTAGAATCAGTACCAGATATACTTGCTTTATAAACACACTTAAACATTTTACAACCTGCACAATGAACACGAGTATTCCCATAATAACCGACAACTGCGCCAGACAATAAAGAACTCCGACGATAGAGAACATACTGCTATGAATAAACATGGCAACACTGAGGGAGACTACTGTTTTATTCATTTTGAGATCTAAATCAAGCACATCCTGACTTGTGTGTTACTCTTACTCTGTCTGAGACTGATGAACAGAAAAAAGTGTTTTTGAATATCAGCCAGGATGTCGCTGATTATACACAACCTACGCAATCACTTCAGCAGAATGCCTCCACTTTTCAATAATAATCTAATAATCCACTCGCTGCCCGTACTCCATGCCCCTACTGTTCATTGTTCATACATGAATAATATTTTAGGATATCTCTGTGAATGTGCACTCCAAATGCACAAAGCCTGTTTGAGGCAAACATCGTATACACATGAATATGAGGCTAATATCTAGTATATCTGTGGTGTAAGATGCACTGGAGGCTCATTGTGGCACAAGGTCTTACTATATTTTCTTTTAAGTTGGTTGTTCTCTACTTAATAGGTTAATACAGCAAAAAAAAACAAAAAAAAAACAACAACGTTAAAATGCTCACATTTGAGTTAGTTTAGTTTTAAATAGGGAAAACCTTATATCAGTGGTTCCCAACCTTTTTTGGTTCGTGACCCCATTTTAACATCACAAATTTCTGGCGACCGCAGACATTCAAAACAGAGACATTGTTTTTGATCACGTAATAGGTGGCTATACTATGTTGCAAATGTTGATTTTAGATGACATTTAGTCTCTATAATGTATATTATTATGGACAGAGGCAGAAAAGCCAGGTGTAGATTACTGCACAAAGGGAGAATTGGATTTTCCT